>BSBK01005551.1:0-295000 GCA_027943335.1 Chamaecyparis obtusa | reverse complement strand
ACAGCTGAGAAAAGATACATTCAAGACTCCGTATGAGCTATGGTATAGCTACAAACCAAATGTAAGTTACCTAAAAGTATTTCGTAGTAAATTTTATATCTTAAAAGAATCTAGAAAAGGAAAACTTGATGTAAAAAGTGATGAAGGAATATTTTTGGGATATTCTTGCAAAAGTAAGGCATATAGATGTCTAAATTTGTCTACTCACAAAATCATAGAAAGCACACGTGAGAATTGATGAGCTTGTAGAAAAGACTAAAGAAGAAAGCAAAAAAGAACCAGAGGATTATAGAAAATTTGTTTACATCGAACCTGATACATTGCTAGACACATCTGTCAATAAGGAAACTACATCTACCGAGCCCAGTATAGTAACCGAGTCACAAGAAGAAGTTCAGACCGAGTCACAAAGTACCGAGTCTCAGTCTGAAGCTACCGAACAAGTATCTACCGAGCCCGAGCAACCTGAACCTGAAGATGAAGAAGATGACAATGTTACTCATTCAGGAAGAAAGGAACCTGTAATGGCCAAGTATGTCAGAAAGCATCATAAACTAGATCAGATTATTGGAAACAAATCAGATGGTACTATGACAAGAAGTAAACTAAAAGGTACATGTTTATTTGCTGATTTTTAACCTAAAAATGTCAAAGATGCATTAGAAAATGAAAGTTGGATTGAGGCTATGAATGAAGAAATAGAGCAAATAGAGAAAAATAAGACATGGACTCTTGTACCTAGGCCTAAAGATAAAAATGTAATTGGGACGAAATGGGTATTTAGAAATAAGTTGAATGAAGATGGTCAAGTATCAAGAAACAAAGCAAGATTGGTATGTAAATGATATTCTCAAGAAGAAGGAATAGATTATGGAGAGACTTTTGCTCCTGTTGCAAGATTAGAAGGTGTGAGGACTTTACTTGCATATGCAGCACATAAAGGATTTAAGGTATATCAGATGGATATAAAATTTGCATTTCTCAATGGTATTCTTGAGGAAGAAGTCTACATTGAGCAACCTAAAGGTTTTATTGATCCAGACAAAAGGGATATGGTCTGCAAATTACATAAAGCATTGTATGGTTTGAGACAAGCTCCTAGAGTATGGTATGAAAGATTACATAACTATCTTACTCAGATTGATTTCAAAAGAGCTAATGACAACAGTAATTTATACATCAAAGAAGGATTAGATAACAAAATTGTTTTGGCAGAAATATTTGTGGATGATACTGTGTTTACAGAAAATCATGATCAGTGCAAAGAATTTTCAGAGCATATGAACAAAGAATTTGAAATGTCTATGTTTGGTTAGATAAAATTCTTTGTTGGACTTCAGATTTAGTAGAACAAAAATGGTATCTACATTACTCAGTCTAAATATATCAGGGAAATACTTAAGAAATTTGGTATGGAAGACTCAAAACCAGTTGGTACACCCATGTGTATTAGACTGAAGCTTACCAAAGATGATGATTCAAAAGAAGTAGATCAAACTTTATAAAGATCAATGATTGGAAAATTATAGTATGTAGTACACACGAGGCCTGATATTGCCTTAGCAATTGGTATAGTGGCAAGATTCTCGGCTAAACCCAGAGAAAATCACATGATGGCAATCAAAAGAATCTTGAGGTATTTAAGGGGAACTAAAGATTATGGCTTGTGGTATAAATTTGGAGGCAATCTGGATTTAAAAGTGTTTACTGATGTTGATTGGGCAGGAAACATTGATGATAGAAAGAGTACAAGTGGTGGAGCATTCTTTCTTGGCAAGAGGTTAGTATCTTGGACTAGTAAAAAGCAAAACTGCACATCCCAATCCACAATAGAAGTAGAATATGTTGCTGCAGTAGTAAAATGCTCTAATATTGTATGGTTTAAATAGCTTTTGGAAGGCATGAAGGTTGAGATCAAAGAACCAGTTGTTATGTTTTGTTATAATACAAGTGCAATAAATATTTCAAAGAATCCAGTAATGCATTCCAAAACCAAGCACATTGCAATAAAATATCACTCTGTCAGAGAATTGGTGCAGGACAAAGAAATTAGATTGGAATATATTCATACAAAAGAACAAATTGCAAATATCTTCACCAAGCCACTACCTAAGGATGAATTCTTGTATCTTAGAAGCAAGTTAGGGGTCACTCCCCTATCCGAGGTTCACTAAATAAAGTTTTAGTGATGCATCAACCAGAACATGTTGAAGATCAATCAGTTGATGTAGCATAGTCAGGGAATCATTGCATATGAATCAATACATAAGGTACATTAATATTTACCAAAACTGTGTAAGTTGTCTTTGGCATGTGTTGTCAAAGAGGGAGAGTTTGCTGTCATTTCAAGAAATTTCTAAGAAGAATAATTTGATAAGTTAAGAGGGAGAGTTCTTAGTCAGAAAGAAGTTTGAAGATGATGAGAATTAGAATGAAGCTAAGGATATGTTTCTTACTCTAGGTATCTCTGTAAAATTTCATTGTGCTATGACATGTTGTGTTGCCATTAATGCCAAAGAGGGAGATTGTTGGATACAATTGTCCGAAGGACATTGTTAGATTAGCTATGTGTTGTCTTTGATGTCACAAAAATGTCATATCAATTATCATTCTCAGTGTCTACTGAGTTCAGTTGGTCAGCTAAGCAGTTCTCAGTGTCTACCAAGCTTAGTCGGTCAGTTAGGCAATTTTTAGTGTCTACCAAGATCTCTCAAGTGTCTAAAGGAAACATGATAGGGTAACAGTGTTAACCGAGCCTCCTTGGTTATCGAAGGAAAAGTAGTGGTTACTTAGCTCTCTCGGTCTCCGAAGGATGTTGCAGAATTCGCTATGGTTATTGAGTTCACTCGGTCACCAAAGGAAATCTTTTCAGGATTAATGTTTACCGAGCATGGTCAGCCTTTCAAAAGATTTTGTTATTACAGTTTGTTTATCTAAGCTAACTGTTATAATAATTATTTGTGCCGACTTGACAATCTAAATGTTAATTAGAATGGCATATATATAGAAGGTCAAGTGGTGAATAGAACATATACAACATGTAGAAATCATTTTGAAGAAAGGTATGTGTGAATTTTGAAGGATGGTTAGATATCCTTGAGGAGCAGCAAAGATTTATTTGATCAGTAAGGATCTAGTGAAGTAGAATAGAGATTTATATTCAGCAATTCAGTTGCAAGTCATTTCATTGTTACTCTCTTACAATTGTAGCAGTGATATCAAAATCTCTTAACCGAGTTGGTTTAACAACCATTTTGTAAATCCTCTAACAAGGTGATAGTTCTATTGAATTGTTTCAAGACCTCTTACAAGGCCACTCCTAGCAGGGTGATTAAATCCTCTAACAAGGTCACACCTAACAGTGTGTTTTGTAACCTTTTACCGGGTTGGCTTCTAACCAGGCATCACTTCAAAAGAGTGAAAAATAGTAACTAGTTACATTGGTGGTTTTTCCCATATTGGGTTTCCATGGTAAATCTGGTGTCTCTTGTGTTCATGTTATTTTCTTTATTCATGTAAGTTAATCAGTGATGAATGCTTAAGAACAATTTAATTATTACACACTTCAAGGATCAAGTTTTAGCATTTCTCTGTATATTTACCGAGTGGCACAGTAAATAATTTGTTAAGATATTTAAGGGATTAGTGGTAATATTTTTGTGGTTAACTGATTCACCCCCCCTCTCAGTTACTACATCTATATTTCCAACAATAGGTATGGTAAAAGAAAATATTATTTGCTCAGCTGTTGGGAATATTGACAAAAATGCTCAAGAAGGAACGGATGTAGGGCAAAGATCAGATGTTGAGGAGAAGACTATTGTCATATTTGTTGATCACTGTGATACTCTAGAGATATACAAACAAGAAGAATATCAGATTTTTGATCGAATTGATAGGTTTCTCTATACGGGTGATGTGTTGATCAGGTCTAATGTATTTGTTCAAGAATTCTAGGAAGCTACCCGTACACATACCATGAAGGGTACTCAACATGGAGATTGGAACCGGCACGTTATGGGGAGTGACATCAATGTAGTCATTCTTATGATGAAAACATTACCTACATGCAATTGGAAGACTCGGAAGAAGATCATGGCAATTCAATGGGACTTGCATTTTTGTGTCCCTAGGAGTATGATGCAGGTGCATCCCATGATTAGCAATATTTTGAAGATTCTCGATTATACATGGTTAATTTATATTATAATATAGCTAGTAAGCCATTTATGTGTCTTAATGAGTAATCGAGTTTAAGACTGAAGTTAAGGGTTAATTATTAGTAGTCTAAGTATCACAGAAATAATAAATAATAGGTTTGTATAATCACGAAGTTTTCAACTCCATGATAAATTACTAGTTTAGTTCATATGCCATATAATCATACAACTCAGTCATGAGTCAGTTGGTATAGTGGGAAAGTTATTTTCTAAAATTAGTTATTTGGGTGTATTCAGTTTTGAAAAGTTCTTTATGTTTGCAATTTGAAAAATCAAGAGTAGGACGAGAGTAGGATAGAGGGGAAAGTAATGGGAGTCAACGAAAGAAGGAAAATAATGTAATATGAAGGAGGATGAATGAAATATCAATTCATTTTTATATACGATTTCCTCTATAATTGTTTCATTTTCCTGAATGTTTCATACGCTGGTTACAGTTCATTTTGTTTAGACTATTCATTCAATATCACAATCTCTTACTTATACTATCTTTTGGATCAGACATGTCTTTAATATACAACATGTTG
The DNA here is from genome assembly GCA_027943335.1 of Chamaecyparis obtusa. Taxonomy (NCBI): domain Eukaryota; kingdom Viridiplantae; phylum Streptophyta; class Pinopsida; order Cupressales; family Cupressaceae; genus Chamaecyparis; species Chamaecyparis obtusa. Next base: position 290,253 of record BSBK01005551.1, on the reverse strand, counting down.
TGATGGAATACGATAGCCAAGAATAATGTTTATTTTAATGTTTTGTGTTTCATCCAGATATAAGTTAATTCTCAGTATAAGTTATATTTAGGAAGTTTATTTGCTTGTTGAGGTCATTTTTGTGACAGAGGAACTGATTGTTTAACTCTTGAATATGATCAAGTTCATAATGGTCTTTTGCAAGAACCGTAACATGAAGTTCACGCTGGTGTCAATCTTGGTATCGACAATTTGTTAGATTGATATCTTCCACGGGATATCCGAGTATATGTTCATTTGTTACGAGAGAAAAGTGTGAAAAAATTTCCTTTTTGTTTCATAGGACTATCATGGGTTCGACATCACTAAGAAAAGCTCGGTGTACCGTGGTCGGCCCGTGCTAAGCATCATCACAGAAAAACAAACCGTGAGCACTCTATTGACAAAGAGACCGAGTCTGGTTGAAGACCTTATGTTTCATAACCTGTATTGGTAGATGGAAGAGATAACTAACATATATGTGTATACGTTCTACAGTCATTTCCACTAAGACCTAAGAACTCTAAGTGTAGAGTTGTGTGCATTTGGTCTAGCCGAAAGTATTGGGTATCATCTTCAAAATGACAGTCAGAGAATTCATTATATGTGAGCACTAAGTTTTAGAGTGAAATGATTCAAATGATAACCGAGATCTCATGTTTGTATTCTCAGCATTGAGGAATCACAAGATTATGAACCTTCCTGCATTGATAGAATTGAATGTCACAACGTACCCAAGTTGAATGAATATTCAAGTTTGGTTGGCTTATTCACCTTTTATTGTCAAGCTCTGCATAATCCATGGCCCAAAGTGGTCAGTACCAAGGTAACCTATCGTATGTTGTGTAATAAGTGATAACTTAATAAATTTGTTTGACAAAAAATAATAAGATAATTGTATGCCTCACCCATGCCTTGAGAGCTTGTATAGGCTAATGATGGGAATGTGATGATATCTAGAGAGTAGGTATGATTATATTTCCTAATCTTCATGAGAGGGTATTCTAGTTCCACATGGGTCATGTTGAGGGTCCAGGGTCTAGAGTTACTAGTCTAGGGTAGCTCGACCTAATAAACACATGAGGGTCTGAGGTCTAGAGAGACCATTCCAGGGTAATACAAGTAGTTGGCCATGTGATGACACTCCTATAGTATCTAGTCTAAGTCTTCTCTATAGTTTATACATTTTCCTTGGGTGGTGTGTCTTTGGTATTTAGTATTTGGTGGTGTGTCTTTGGTATTTTGTATTATCTAGTGGTTGGTATTTGTTTGGTATTTGGTAGTTGGTGGTTGGTTTTGGTATGTGGTGTTGGTATTGTTACTTATTGGTATTTTCATAGTTATTATCTTTTCTTTATCATTAGTTGGTGGTACCTTTTGAGATAGAGAGCTTTGAGGATCCCTTTCATAGGTGTTATGTTGTGCTAGAATTTGAGATGTTATCTGAGTGAGGTCTATTGTTATCTCCTCAGAATGGTAGGTGTGGACCTTTTCTTCTATGGAGCTATGTGGTAGTGATTCTTTTATCATTTGAGATTTTGACATTCATGTACTGGTGCTGAATAATCCTTGTAACAGTTACTTTCTTCACGTACTTCATTAGACTCTTGTTCATATCTATCTTATTCTATTTATATGTGTACCTTGTATCAGTGCTTCAAATATGATTCTTTTAGGATATTGTACTATACTTTGTATTTGGTTATTAGTACATACCTTATGACTTGTGCAGTGGATGTTGTTTCATTGTGTATACCTTATGGTATTAGTTGTATCTATGTGTCTTTTATATGATGTTTTACTTGTTATTATTTTGTATATGTGAGATTTGTAATTATACTTAATCATAAATAATTAATTAATGTATGTGTGATTCTATGTCATGGAACTCTTGAGAGTTTTTAACCAAAATTGAGTTGTACTTGTGTAATGTTTTGTATCTTACATTTTACTTCTTCTACATTGTTATCATTATTGTTCTGTAAACTCTAAAAAAAATATTATCTAAACTTAGTAGTATGTTCTAGGTTAATTTCTCTTGTGTTCCCTAGCAGTGCATTATAGATATCATCAACTATAATTTCTCTCTTATTCCACTTTGATCCAGTTAGGTCTGTCACTAGGCTTTGACATGTGGATTTCAGGGACAAAACTTCACCTTTAGCACATAGTCTAGTTATAGCCTCCAAAACTTCCTTGATAATCTTATAAGGTCTATCTAACCAAATACACTGGTTGTGATTCCTACTCAAAATGATTTGTGTCCACTTTGGCTGATCAAAAGTAATGAACTCTGTAACCTCTTAAATCTTCAAGGTTTCTAGTGATTTGAATTCTACCTTCAATTTACATTTTTCACATAAGGACTCATATGCATCTTGAATCACATTCTCTCCAAACTCCTCAAAATTATAGTGAATGTATTCCCTATTGTCTTTAATGTGTAAAACTCCATGTGGAACTTTTGAAAATGCACCCTTAGGATCATTTTCCATAGACTTATAGGGGTGTTTCTTAAAAATAGGATGGGATCTATCCTTAACATTTACTACCATAGGACTATCCATGATTTCAAAATGATTCAAAAAGCTTCAAAATGATAAATACCTTTGCATTGATGATAGGGTTTACAACTTTGATCTTTGAAAGTAATTTAGGATTTCTATTCAAGTCTCCTTCAATTTCTCTACAATATCATTCACAAGATGGCAAGGTTCTTAATAATGTCTCAAAAATCCCTTTTAATTCTTTTCACACTCCAACAATCATTTTTCTATAAATATAGTCAAACCCTAGTTCACAAAGCTTCTTAAGACTAGTGAAATATATTATGCCTATGACACTCAAAATCATGATGAAATTTATCAAGTAAGATATCAATAGGATTTAGATTCAATTTATCAATTGTCTAATATGATCACTTCCTTCAATCCTTCTAAAATAGGGGTTAGGTAATATTTTTCATGAAGAAACCCCCTCGTAGGTCCTAAACCTAATTAATTAGCAAAATAATTATTCACAGTAGAGACTAGTGTGGTTTTTCCTATAGAATCAATATGCTCTTTTCTCTCCATATCTTCTTCATTTCCTTCTTGACCTCTTCAACATCAACAATTTTATTTCCCTTATCATCCTTAGCATTATTTCTTTCTGTCAAACCTCTCTCTATTGTATCTAAAATTCTTAGCAATGTGACCAAAAACTTTTCAATTGAAACACGTTGCATTGGGTTTTTCATACCTTAGATTTGTCTAATACAACCTACACTTCTTATCCAAGTGTCCCAAGTTATTGGATTTTTAACAAGTAGCATTACCTTGCCTTATCTTAATTATGCACTCACTTAATTTATGTCCATACTTTTTGCAAGTGTAATAGTAACCAAAAAAGGACATAGCATTGGTTCTTCTTCTGCATTCCTTCGCTCTATGACCAACCTTGTTTCATGTAAAGCATCTTCCATTAAAATTTGGTTTCCTCGTAGGTATCTCCTTTAGTTCTTTTATTTGATTTTTTGATGAATTGATCTTCCCTCTTGATCTAGAAATTTCTCCTTTCTCAAATCCTAATCCATGCTTATCTCCTACTTCTCTATCTCTCAAGCTACTAATCAAGCTTCATTGAGCTAGATTTGAATTTTTCTTTGAATTAATTAGCTACTCCAAGTTCTCTCCTTGTAAATTTATTGACTCTCCCAAGCTCTGGTTCATTATATCTAGACTCCTCAAGATAAATTTTTAATTGACCAATCTAACATTTTAGTTTGTGACATTCCTCAGGTGTGTCTTTCAAGCGTTTCTCAAGATTTTTCCTTATCTTAACTCCCTTAGTCATCTTCATCACTATGGTTTCCATTTCATGCTTTAGATTACCTGTATCTTTAGAAAGATGTTCATATTCTAATTTTCCTTTCACATCTTGTGAATTATCACTACCATTTGTTAGTTGTAAGTAATCAATAATTTCTTTCCTCTTGTCTTTGGATTTGTCCAATTGTTCCTTCAAACTTTCTATAAAGATTTCAACCTCTTTGAGTTTTTATTTCAGTTCAATGTTCTTAGCATTTGATTGCCAACATATTTAAGTGCAACTAGGAGCTTCTCTTGAACACTACTAGAAATTGTTGAATCACCCATCGAGGTCATCCTCAAACTGTTAAACTTCTTCTAAGGCACTAAGATCTGATACCAATTGGTTGTATTAAGGAACACAAAGAGGGGGAGAATTTGTATTCGATTCTTTTTACTTTAAAAAATTGATTGCACAACCATAAGATAACCACAATGAGAAGTAAATATATATAGAACAAAGAAAGAATCCACAAACTCATGACATCATGATTTTGGCATGGAAATCTAGTTAAAGGAAAAACCATGCTAGGGATGGAACCCATAAATATCTCTACAGAAATAAAGTTAACCCAGTTAAGGGTGAATTACAAAGTGGAATGCATGAACATTAGGAGTGTTTCTAGGAGAACACTAAATTAAAAAAGAGGGCTACAACACTTACAAATCACGTTTCTTATAAAATGAGTTTGGACTACAATCCAAAATAGTGAGCTGGAAATAACATCACATATGCTTGTACAATTCCATGTAGGTACATCAAATAAGCATCAATGTAACTTCTAAAAGCAAGTACATAACATATCTAATCTTTACAAAATATATTCTTCTCATTGTATCAAAAATAACCATACCAATCACCACAAAATCTCAAGCTTATATACCTATCATCAAAGTATAATAGGTCCATTGTCGGATCCTAATAGAAAAGTGTATAATGTGTGAAACCTCAATCAATAAAATAATAAAATATTCATGATAACCTAATACCAAGTTGTAGATAACATGTAGCATGTTGAATCTACCAAAATATACAATTGAACTGATCATATCATCTATCCATTAGAATCATTGATCGATCCTCCTACTGACTGATTTTGTCTTCTACACTTCTTTGCCAACCTGATACTCAGCTTACCAAAACACAACTAAAATATCTCATCAACTTATATGATCATAGGATATCATATAATATACTCCAAACAAACTTCTACTAATTTTATACTCATAATTCAACCAAACATATTCATATCGATCATATTGTAGAATCTGTATACTATTGTTTGTTATCCATACTTAGATGATTTTCACATATGCCTTTGGTATAAACAAAATATGTTGGGAGATGATATGAAATAAGTATAGTTTCCATAAATGACAACATATAATAAACTTCTATGAGCGTCTATTTCCCAACATATTCTTCTTAGTTTTGGGTAGTTGATGGACAATGTTTATGACCTGCACTTCAAGAATGACACATGCAAGATACTCAATGGCTTTGGGATTGATATTGTAATAGGATAAAAGATAAGAGGTAACTTATTTCATTTGAATAATTTTTGTAAAATATATTTTATTGCTTCAATAGATGAAATCTGGTTATGGCATAAGAGGTTGTGTCATGTGAACTTCGACAATATTATAACTATAAGTTCTAATCATTTTGTAAGAGATATTCCTAGAGTGAAGAATCTCGCTAATGCTATTTGTGAATAATGTAAATTGGGTAAGAAAAGAAGAGTTACTTTTTATTCCAAGCCTAAAAATTCAAATGGTTTATTAGACCTTGTTCATACTGATTTGTGTGGCCCTGCTGAGACTATAAGTGTGGAAGATGATAGGTATTTCATGTTGCTAATTGATGACTATTCAAATATTTTGTGGGTGAATTTCTTGAATAAGTCTAAATCTTTTGATAATTTTAAGTCTTTTAAGTCCCTATTGAAGAATGAAATAGGTCTAAGTTTGAAATGCTTGAGATCAAATAGAGGAGGTGAATTCACGTCAGGAGAGCTCAATATTTTTTGTGAGAAGCATGGAATAAAGAGATAGTTTTCTACCCCAAGGAATCCACAATAGAATAGTGTGGTAGAGTGGAAGAACAAATCCATTCTAGCCACTCCTAGTACTATGATGATTGAAAGAAATGTTTCACAGATGTTTTGGAGAGAAGCAGATAGCAATGTAGTGTACACTCTTAACCGAGTGTAAATAAAAGGATAAATGGGTAAGAAACCTTATGAACTTTGGTATGGAAATGTGCCTACTATTAAGTACTTCAAAATTTCTGGTATTAAATGTTGCATCAAGCTAGATGAGGACATAGGGAAACTTGATGCAAGGAGTGATTAAGGTATATTCCTTGGCTACTCTATGCAAAGAAAGGAATATAGGTGCTACAACAAGAGTTTAAAGAAGCTATTATAGAGAACTAATGTAAATGTGTATGAAATATTTGATAATGTATCCAAATATTGTGGAGATGATTTTGATGATTAAAGTTCCAATGGTAATCATACAAGACAACAAAAATTTCATACTCAAGCTCTAAGTGGTTTGGTGAATGCAAATGGTGAGACCTATAGAAGCCAAGAAGAGGAAGAAAAAAGACTTATGGTAAGGTAGAAAACACCAAGGTATGTAGGAATAAACCATTATAAAGATCAAATCATTGGAGATAAGAACAAGAGTTTTTAGACTAGGAGAAGGATTTCTCAAGATCAGGTATGCTTAATCTCTAAGATTGAACCAAAGAGTGTGGTTGAATCCTGCCAGGATGATCATTGGGCTAAAGCTATTAAAGAAGACCTTATGATTTAAAATGACTCCAAGTAGAAGCTCATGATCGATTTAGCCAATCTTGGTTCATTTCTTGAAAATTAGAGGAATTCGGTCGACAACAATGATCCTATATTTGAGGAAGGAGAAAATTCTAGATTTGGTAATGACAAGACTAAAACCAAAAGAAATATGAACAAAAGTAAGAAGACTTTGGCAAGACTACCTAAAACTCATAAATTCAATGGTTAATTATTTTTTTGTGATAAGTTTGGTCATAAAGCTATCAATTGTAGAAAGAAAAATCATTCCTATTTTTTTGTGATAAGTTTGGTCATAAAGCCATGACTCAAGTATATGAAGTGGATTGAGAAAGAAGAATAATAATATCAAAAGGGGAAAAAGTTAGATGTCAATGTGCTACAAAGAAGGATGAATAAAGTGGATAGAATATTTTTATATGTCTCAGATGTAACATATCTGGACAAATTGTTAAATATTGCAAAAGAAAGAAAGTGAACAAATGTGGTTTAGTAGGGAACGAAAAGAAGGTGTAGAAGAATGATGAAACTAAGAAGTAGAAAGTGGATAGGAAAGGCCAGAATGTCAAAGGAATGTAGAAAGATGATAAAGGAAAAGAAAAGAAAATAATGGATAAAGAAAAGAATCATAGAAATAATTCAAAAAGAAATAAGAGTATGGATAATGTGAAAAAAGAATCTACTCTTGCACATCTCAAAGTAAAATTAGAGGTAGTTGCCCCTCTTGATTATAACTAAGATGCAGAGGATTGCATCAATCTAGTGCACTTCATGGAGATATCATTCAAACTAGATTGGTGTTTGGAGGATACTACTCAAGAGGAGTATTAAGCATGGTAAGATGTGTTTGATGGTTAGGAAGAGAAGTGCGTGATTGTTTAAGACTGCAAAAATATTTAGAAAGCATAAATGAGAGAACCATAAATCTCATAAAAAATATATGTAAACCAATCTAAACTACCATAATTAAAGCCACTTGAAATATAAAATAATTCAAACAAGAAAACCCCCTTTCAAGTGCAGCTCCTATGTTCTCCTTTCATCTCCATAAACATGATATGATATTACTCTTGATAGTGACACACGATGCACAAAATGTTGAAAGAAAAATGATAGCATGAGAATACTGGGAGAAAAATGACAATAAGAGTAGTCAATGAGTGGTTAGCCAATTAGTGCAAAAATTATCAATTTATGAGAGCCAAAATGCAAGAAAGGGAAAGTTAGTGTGCAACTTGGAAAGATTTCATAATTATGAAAAATTGGAACCATAAATTAGCATGCATAAATCAATGCACAATTAGGGGAAAGATGGAAGAATAAGGATGAGGCTAATTAGTGGAAAAAAGGTTTTGGAAGTTGGAAGGAATTTTGAGGCTAATTAATAGGAAATTATAAAGCATGAATTAAGGGAATGTGTAAGAGTCTCATTTTTAATATTTAAAAATTCATTATTCCCTCAAAAGGATAAATTAGGAAATTAGGAATTAGAAAATATCATAATTCAAAAAGGGGATCAATTAATTAATTGTGAGAAACATATGATAGGGGAATTAATCTAATAAATAGATTAATACAAAATGGATAACCTATGGGTTATCTATCCCAAGGAGACAAATTAGTAAAAAATGATTGACCAAATTGCTGATCTAGGATCAAAAAGGGGTTTGGTCTTGAATGATTTGATTAGGGTTCAAACTGATCTTGATGATTAAAAATTGATTACAGAACAACGCAACATCTATGAACTTGGACAATGTGCATGATCGAAGAATGATAGGATAAAAGAGCATCGATGAACTTTGACAATGTTATTGGATTGATTGATGATGATGAAATAACATCGATGAAATTGGATAATGCTATTGGATTGATTTTTATTACGATGATGAGGATGAGGCATCGATAAAATTTGTGAATGCACTCAAATTGGATTGATTTGAGTGAGAGTTGATTAGGAATTGATAAAATTGGACAATTTCTTGGATTAATTTTGAATTGATAAGTATATGATTGACAAGGACTTGACAAGATTGGACTGATTTGAAAAGTTATTTGATCAGAAATCGATGATCTTTGACAATTCCCTAGAATTGATTTGAGAATGATCGAATCTAATTAAAATGGCCTTGGATTGATTAGGACTAATTGGGATTGATTTGAACTAATTTAGGAAGGTTTGACATGGTTTAGGATCAATTAGGATTGGTTTAGGAATGTTTAGGATCAATTTAGGAATGACTCAGAACATTTAATTTAATAGTTTAGGAATGATTAGGAATGATTAGTATCAATTTAGGAATGATTAGGAACGTTTAGGAATGATTAGAAATGTTCCAATGACCATTCGGTCTTGATTGATTTGGTCAAAGAGATCGAGGCTATGATTACAAGATGAGGAAAATGTTAGTAATCGCTTAAACAATTTTCAATGCCTAATTGATGAAGAAAGACATAATGTTGACATACAATGAAAACCATATATGCAACATAAGGGAATAATTATAATGCAAAATAATGTTTTGATTGTAATGCGAAAATGATAACATAAAGACTAGAAAGTGTGAGCTATTATTAGGTGTCTACATTTTCCCCCTCTTTGATACAATGCAATTATGAGAGTTTTGTCAAAGAATATTGATAGAAATCACAAAAAATATTCCCTAGTGACAATGGAATACATTGGTGATATAAGGCTTCCCCCTCAAGAAATTTACTAAAAAAATACAAATGATAGGTCAATTTGTTAACAATGACAAGAGGAATCCAACACAACAAACGGTTCAAAAATTAGAGGATTTGGAGCTCTAGAAAAAGGAGGATCGAACACTTTCTAGTGGAGAAGCATTATGAGGAACAAGTGTGGAGCTATTGATGATCGACTGACGTATGACCACGTGTGAGTACAAAAATCCCTCTGAGTGATTTGGTTGATTTCATGTAGTTATAGGTAGCTTAGGATAGCGTGTGAAGTGGGAAATTTTTTGGGGGGTGTATTTTTTAATCCACACACCCCTACTACATATTTTGTGTGTCCAACTATGCAGTTTGCATGACTAAGTGATCAAGCTACACAGTTGGTATGACTAACTATGCAATCTATGAAATTGGTAAGCCAAACTGCACAGTTCAGAAGCCAAACTACAAACAAGGGTAAACAGTTAACAAAGAGCTCTGAATATGTCAAAAAGTAGTCAAAATATTAGGTTAGGCCAAAAATTAGGTCAACATGGTCAAACTAAAGTCAAACATAGGTTAAACTTAGGTCAAACTTGGTCAATAATAATAGAGATCAACATAACACTGACACAAGTTGCATGGTAACCATAGGAGGAGTTGTCTCTCTTGAAAACATGAAAGGGTAGACCGGGATGCTAAGAGTTACACCATCATTTAAGTCCTCATGAGAGAGACATCCTAGTGGAATTAGGGTTGTACTACATCACCTGCATATCTAAGAAGAGGGTGAGCAATGGCTTGATTAAAGAATTCTTAGAAAGATGGCATTCAGATATGATCTCATTTCACTTGCCTACATGGCAGGCTATAGTTATGCTAGAGGATGTTTAGCATATCTTTAGAAGACCAATACATGGAGAGCTTGCTGAGTATGATCCAGAGATAGGAATGGAAGCACTACACTAGTTATTCAACTATGATGATGAGGATCTAGATATCAGGGATTATGAGATTCAATGGGAGACATTGGTGAGTCAATATGGGAGATTGATCATAGTTATATGTTGCATGATCATAGGAATGGTAGTGCAAGATGAGAGAGTACATATGTTCCCTATTGGATGGGGTAGATTTTTAGAGAGGATGTTCATGGATGGGATAGTTTTTTCATGGGGTACATGTATGATATTGATGAATTGTTGTCATTTACATCAAATAGCATATAAAGGATCATTGTTGATGAGCATTGGTGTGAAATTATTGCAGATATGGGCCTATGATCATATATCTATGCTTTAGCTGATAATAGAGTGAGTATTGATTCCAGATATTCCATATGTATATTTGTATGTGGGAGCCTTGTCATATGGGATGATGGGATAAATATTTCATTTTAGGCACGTGATAGATACACTGAGGGATTTCACTTGGAGGCCTTACAAATATTTCCATGGATGAGAGGATGATGATGAGCATTTTCCATATTATAGACATCAGAGGTATTTGATTGGGTGGGAGACCATAGGGCATGTTTTCATTAAGTTATACTTTCCAGAGAGAGTGCATAGACAGTTTGGGGAGAGACAAGGAGTGCCAATAGGAATGGAACTATTTGTGTGGTCACGAGCAAAGATATACTTGATGTCAAAGAGAGAGAGTAGAGCATGTGAAAAATAAGATATAATTTCACATAAGAAAGAGATTAAGCTAAGAAGAATATTTCATATATAAGGAAAATTAACTGATGGAGAGAAGAGCATGTAATGAAATTGCAAGCAAGGGAATCTTGTTCCTAGAGGGAGTGGAGATGGAGAGATCTTGAAGGAAGAGGACTTAAAGAGACTTTGAAAGATAATGATGAATGTTCTAGATACTGTCGGTATTGTTATTGACTTCCCTTTGAGGATGGATATTATGTTGGTTTCTAATTGAATTATGTGTTATTCACATCACATGTCTTCATCAATGCCAAAGGGGGAGATTGTTAGCAAGTTGGATGTGTTATCATTTATGTCAACATCTATATTTGTGCACTTTTTCCAATGGTACAGTATGCTGAGAGGTTTTATAAGGATTGGTTACTAAAGATGAGGATTTTTTAACCTCATGGGATGATGTAGAGTTTTTATACTTGGTCCATGTCAATTTTTAGGGGTTGACATGATAATTTGGATAAGTTTTGATGCCAATAGTTGTGTCTGGCTATTTTACTATTTGTTAGTGCTGACAGGCTAGAAAAGATCAGTTTGGTGTGTACTTCCAGGTTGATATTTTTGGCTACACACATGGGAGTGTGAATAAGACATGGTGAGGTATCCTCAACTCATAAGGTTTGTGATTCATATATGTGTAAGCCATATTTTTGTTTTCACATAGGTAGTTGATAGTGTTCTTGACGTTTAAGCATAGAATGATGGAAAATCTAATGAATGAGGTGGATTTTATTGTTTGTGTGTTATTAATGATGCCTATGGATGTTCTCAGATTGCGTTCCTACTGATTTGGTAGTGTAAATCAATCAAGGTGATGATATTTGAAGTGTTTTTCAATTTGTATTGGTTTTCTTATGTTCTTGGTCAACATGATAGTAAAAATATTTTATGATTGATCAATAAGATGTTTTAAGGTAGTGTTATGATATTGAGGTGTTTGATAAAGATCAATATTTTGCTTTTTCTTACATCCATGATCAAAATTATTTGTTTGGTGAAGAGAAAATTTTTAAGTTGGGTTTTTTCCAGCTATGGTTGATGAATTATTTAAGGATCTATGGAAAAAAAATATGAGTTCAGATGTGTAGCAGACATGTGTGTCGCTTGTAGAGATAGAGTGCATATCTATTACAGTTTGAATCTATCATCTGAAGGAGTCAGAGATCTAATTGTACTTCATTGGAAATGGCCTAAGCATATATGGTAGATTCTATTATATAGTTCACAAAATCTCATATTATTGTCTGAATCTACCATTCTACTGGTCTTTTTGTGTGGTTTTAAATTGGTATGCAATTCTAACTGTAACCAACACTCAATAAACCATTAAATTAGGAATTTAGCTACAACTATTCAATTTCAATGAATAACTATATTCTCAAAAGCATGTTATTTCTTCCTAGTTGAAGAAAGTTTAATACTTTTTAGATGCTCATTAGTTTAGCATGAAGGATTAGTGACTTGACTACTCCAAAATAGAAGATTCAAAGGTGAATGAGATGCAATAAATGCATACTTCATTCCATGATGATAAAGATGCATATGTAAATTAGATAACTAGAAATACAACTAGATTATTATGAAGCTATAATGCAATATTAAGCTAACACTAGAAATGCTACTATCAAAGTAAACTAGAATGCAAGTAAACTAGAAATGCAAATTACTCTAGAAATGAGGATAACGTGACCTAACTAAGAATGAAAAGAAGAGATGGAAATAGGAAAAGATAAATATAGTAGAATGAAAATAAAAAGAGACTTGAATTCAAAATGTAACAACCCTAGAACCCTTTGATCCAAGGAAGAGCCTCCTTTTAAAGGAAATGCCTCAAGAATGGACGGTGGAGATTAAGAGTCAAAAGATGATAGGTAGAGGTGAGTGGTAAGAGAGATCAATCCATGTGAGAGGATCCAAGAGAATTTGGTTGGTCAAGCTTGATTGCATAATAAGTTGAAATAGAAAATCCCATTTTAATTGTCATTTAATCAAGATTAAGTTGCACACCCATGTGAGGAATGGGTTTTTTAATGAAAAGTGCTAGGACTTTATATTAAAAGTAAGGTTTTGACAATTAAATGATTTCCAAGCTTTGATTTTAGAAATGATTTGTGCTTTATATTTTTAGAAATAATTTAATTATGTATGGGTGATTATTCAGGTTTCTCACATAATCATGTCTAATAATTTTATGCTTTTGAATTTATAATTTTTCTTAAAGAAATTTTGATCAAATGTAGGGGCTTAGGTTTTAGTAGACAAATTTTGGGTGATCATATTTTCCCCTCTTTGAATCGATGTGAGACAAGTGCATTAATTCAAACAATAGATGGAAAATAAGTTAGAGAAAAACTTGATATGAAGCGATGAGACTATTCCTAACAAGGAGAAACCAACTCCAAAATTGATCAAAAAAAGATCAATTTGAATCAAAGATATCAGCTCTGGACTTGATAGAGAAAAGTTTAATGAGCAAGACTAGAGTATCTAGCCTGATATGATGCGATGAGACTTGATATATGTCTTTAGATAATGATAGCTAACCATTTTTCTATGAAGTGATGAAATTGATTGGTGTCAAAGAGATTGACGTAAGTGACTTGATATGCATCTTGATGAAACCAATCACCTGATTAAGAGACAATGTTAGATTGATATGGATCCTGATGAACATGACATACCCCTAAATATTGAATAGATTCATGTCCAAGTGACCTAGTATAAAGTGATGACATCACTCTTTTAGGAAGACATAGAAAATATCAACTTGATATGGTTCTTGATAAAGCTGATATTCCCCTAGCAATGAAGCTTTGTTTATCAAAGAAGATTTAATTTATTCCATGCCCCCTTAGGGTCAAAATCAAAATGGTATAGAGGGATTTAAGAAATATTTGACCAATTCAACAAATGAAGAGAATCAATTTAGATTAAACTTGAGGTTGAATTGATAAGATAAGATTATGATGATATTTAGAAGGAACAATGCTTGATTTGAGGTAATTTGAGGTCATGTTGACCAAATTTGAGTAAATGTTTCCCAACTTTGACCATATGAAAATTTCTTGGATGACAAATATTTGCATTGGATTGATGTAGAGAGTGAGAAGTGAAAATGAAAATGAGCGGGGAGCAATAGTATCAATGGTCAACTATGTTTGACCCAAGAGGGTTGACTTTGTGATTTGATTGGCTTAATGAAGTCAAATTTTGATTTTGATCCCAAAAATGGATCCAGGACATTGAAATTAGGTAGGGGTAAAGATTTTACATAGTAATCCAAGCATTTTGAATATTGGAGTTGTGCCTACAGGAGCCAGGGCACCTTCTTATTCCTAGGTTTATGCTATATCCAAAGGTGTCATACTTGTACCTCCTACTAGAGCTAATGCTCCTCCTCCTCCACCCTAAGTTCATCTCCTCCCTATCTTTTCTCTTCGTATTTATGACGTACACATGATGTGACTGCATCAAGGATGCCATTTTTTAGCTTTTGATATATAATATTTTTATATTATTGCATTGATACACTAATTTTTTATGAGATATATATCAAATCATTCCTTCCTTTGTGCTTGTTACTAATTTTTATTTGATATCTTTAAGTAGAACTTGTGTATCTCATGTCATGATTTTCATTTTGGATAATGCTTGTGCTCATGTATCTCTTTCCGTTTTAATATAGATAATGCTCTATTTCTTTTTTGTTCTCTTCTCATATGAATATATCTTTATATCATCTTTCTTTGTTTTTTTTAATTTCATTCTCTGAATAAAATATAGGAAATTAATGTAATCATTGAGGTATTAAAGACAAGATGACTTGAACATTATTTCAATTTTGATATTGTAAGATAACACATGTACTGAGGCGCAAGCTACCAAGATAACCATGAGTGTTGCCCTACATAGAACACAAAGAAACATACAAGGAGATAAACTGAACCTCACCTAAGAATTTGAATAAAATGGGTTGAGGTACGTGTGGCATTCCAATCATGATGGAGGCTCTTATCATGGACACCCATTTTATTAGATAGTTTAGGATCATTGAAACCACATCAACAAGCAGAAATCAAATAAAATCATTATGTCCCTAGTCAGAAATCTCTAGTCTTTTAGACATCTTTGAGAAATGTGCAAAAACACAAAAAGAAAAAATCAATGATAATAGATAACATACAAGAAAATAGTTCAACATATCTCAGTCTATTTTAGTTTTTTAGGTTTAGTGTTGTGTGTTGGGTGTTAAGGAGCATCATTGTGCTTGTGTTTCAAAGTGTGTTTGTGTGATGTGAGAGTTCAATATCCAATATGTGTTGAGAAACACAATGATGCCCAAATGGGTGGTGTTGAGAAACACCATGATGCCCAAATGGGTGGTGTTGAGAAACACCATGATGAGGGTGTTGATAAACACCAATATGTGTTAGTGGCAAACTTTCCATCAAGAAGATTGATAGACTAACTTAGGTTAAGCTCAAGTGACTGATCAAGTGGTGGAGTCTCGGAAAGACCAATTTGATAATGCAAGGTTTCCCCAGGGTGATAGGGATATTTTTCCCCAAAGAGACAAGTGAAGACCTAGGACAAAAGTTAAGATGAACTCCAATCCATGGTGGTGCAAAGGAAATAAGAAAAGGATATGCAAGTGATGAAGATGAAGCAAGAGATCTCAACCATGCATTGATAGCGTAGACACCTAAAATGCCATTGCCAAAATAAAAATATTTTATTTTGCAGAAACCCCTTATGACATCATCATTTGCTAATTATTTAATTAATTAATTAATTAATTAATTAATTATGCCATTAATCCCTCCTATCTTAATTAAAAATATTTAATTAAGAAATCCCTTCCATAAATGTTTAAATTTAAATTTAAACATCATTCCCTCCAAAATTTATTAATTATTTAATAAATTAACCAAAAATCCTTTAAATAAATTATTTATCTATTTAAAATCCCTCGAAACCCTAGAATATTCTAGAGATTCCTAAACCCTTCTAAAAATTTCCTAAACTTTCCTAAACCCTTCCTAAACTGACTTAGAAGGTGATTCCTAATCTTCTTAGTCTAACCCATACTCCTTTGACTTTTGGTCAAACCCCCTCTTTAATGAGCCTTACAGACTCATTAATAGCCTCTTACACCCTCATTAAGGATCTTACAACCTCATAAATGAAGCCCATGACCTGTATTCCATCTTATTTCCCTAGGCACACTTGCCTAGTGTTTCTCACACATGTGTGAGCAACCCTTAACCCTCATCCCTTTGACCTTACCCCAAACCACACCTCAAACTCTACCCCAAACCCTAACTCTGACCCTAGCTCTACTTCCTAACCTAGGACTATCCTCAAATCCTATAAATACCCTCACTTATAAGAGAAAAATATCAATTCACCTTTCATTTACATAGTAATGTTATAATGCTAAATCACTTCTAGATCATTATTAGATTTTAATCCTAATTGTTAGTTAGTTCATTTCTAAGCTTTTTAAGTCACATCGTAGCTTAGTTAATATGGATTAACCTAGTTTATTTCATTTTTTTGTATTTAATTTCATCATTTCACACTTCATTTGGTCTAAAATCAATCTTCTCATAATCATCTTTAGCTTAATCTGCATCCTAGCTACATTAGGCTCCTTGAGACTTTAGGGGAAAATCAGGTGTTTTATACCTGATTATGTACCACTATGGGGTTCTCATGGTCCCTATTTGATCCTAATATTTCCCAATCTACATTAGGTACATGCTCCAAGTGTTTTGAGAGTACACCCACATCCCTAAATCAAGAGCAAATCAAACAGTGACAGGGTGCTCCGGTTGAGGTTTATTTGAATTATCTTTGAAAATTTATTTTACTATATGTTAGGAATATGCTCTTAATATAATTTTTGAATGTCTACTCTTGTTATAAACATGTTAGGTTTTCTCTAAACACATTTTGGAATGCCTAGTGGGACCCTACACGCCTTCACAACTACATTTTTTGGTGTTTTTTAAGAAAAAAACTCACTTTTGAATAATTATGGTCCTATATTATGTGGATTCTTGTATGATTAAATAAAATGGTGTATTTTATCAGATGAGAAAACTTCCTAGATCATACTGGGACCACCCAATACTCATATGGGGTTTTTGTAAGCAATTTTGGCCTATTTCAAGCTCTCTGGCCCTGTTTACTCATACCAGGAGTCATACTGACTTGTATGAGACCTCATCCTAACTTTTATGAGTAAAATATGCCAAATACCCTACGCTATTTACTTGTATGGAAAACAGGGGGCATGTGTAAGGCCATAATCAGGGTGCAAGTTAGTTTTTAGGGTTTTTAGGGGTTTCTTGGTGCCTTTTGACTGCAATTTTCTAGTTTTTAACCCCATCTTTTATAGGTATTCATTGGAGGAAAATAAATCATCAAAATGATAAATCCTTAAGGCTAATCATTCATTTGTAATGTTTATGAATCACAACACTTTGTTTATTGGGCTTAAAAAGAACATCAAATCACTCTTGAATGCCTTAAGTGTAAAAACCTACAAATCTTCCCTAAATACTTCCTAATCAATCCTAAACAACACTAATCATTCCTAGTCAGTTCTAAAACAATCAAACACACCTCTAATGTCTTTCATTTGGATAAAAAGAACTTCATGCTTTCAAATCTAAGTATTTTTAGGGTTTTCATGCAAGCTAGGAACTCTTCAAACTTTGGGTGTATAAAAAGAACTATAAATCTCTATTTCATTCCTATTTAGTTCCTAAAAAATCCTAACCTAGTCAAAGTGTTCCTAAATACAACTAAATGAATTTTTATAAAGTTAAAGTGAACTTCATTTACAAAATCTCAAAATGCTTTCAAGTTTCATAGGAACAAATCTGTATCTCTTTCCTATTCAATTCATAAATGATCCTAATCTATCCTAAATGTTCCTAAATAAATATTAATTCTTTTTTTTTGGTTAAAAAAAATGTCTTGTTGCAAAAAATTGAATGTTTCCAAAAAATCTCATGCATAAGTCAATCTAGGAATCTCTTTTTTGGTCTAAAATTGAATGCTAGAACACCAAATCTTGAGTGAAACTAAAAAAGTCAACCAAAGTACAAAGAGTCATTTCCTTTTGAAATCCTAAAGAAAAAACAAATCTTGAATGCCTTAAACTGAAAAAAAAAATAAAAAAATTCATTCTATTTCAAAGTTCAAATCAGTTTACTAAGAAGCAAAAACTCAATCTTGAATGCCAATTAAAAAAAACTTGCAAATGTTTCTTCAAAATCTTTCTTATCTTCTAGGGATGAAAAAATCAAAATCTTAAGCACATGTGTTTGCAAGCATTTATTTCGAATCACTTAAT
This sequence comes from Chamaecyparis obtusa, assembly GCA_027943335.1. Lineage (NCBI taxonomy): Eukaryota > Viridiplantae > Streptophyta > Pinopsida > Cupressales > Cupressaceae > Chamaecyparis > Chamaecyparis obtusa. Next base: position 271,808 of record BSBK01005551.1, on the reverse strand, counting down.
CAATTTGGGAAAAGCAATCTTTTTGGTGTACTTGTTAAAGATTTTCCAATTTCTGCAAAGTCTTATTAGTTAAGTAATGTAAATGGAGTTGAACTTGGACGAGTTCACTTGTTTTAATTTTAAAGAAGCTTCTCCAAAGAGAAAAGTTCTTCCTCTTTTGAGAATGACTTCGAACCGGTACTTCCCCAGCAGGTATAGAAATAAAGCACTGAGAAAACTCTCCCTTCATCCCCTCAAGCTCAAGTGATGTGTGTTGATGGTAGCCCAAGGTAGGTGAATATTTGTACTATTTTGGCATGGTCAACTAGGCTCTTAAGTGAGTCACACACATACAAACTTATTGGGAGGACTACATAGACCAAACTACACAGTTGATAAAATAGAAGCTTCCCGATCTACTCCCGAAGGTATCAAAATATTTGTTCAAGGATCGATCCAAGTGGATTTGTGGATCACCTTAAGACACTCACCATATGTATCCATTTTAGGGGTATCAAGATTTGGGAAAAGACTTTGATACTAACCTTCCCTTAGGTAGTCTATTTGGTGTTTTTTCCGAAGTTACAAACTCAGTACAAACATTTGTCAAAACATACACATCTTTCAGAAGCATTATAAAAGTCAGTGATCAATCATTTGCTTGTATCTCACAAATTTTCTTTGTCCTTTGTTAGGACTTCTTTTAGAGTGTCTTTTGTTGAAATTATCCTTTGCCACTGGAGACATCAAAACTGATCCAAATCTTGATCAAAGGTATTCAGACATCCTTCTAGAAAGAGATCCTTCAAAATTAGATACCCAAAGCTTTGTTTCAATCTAATTGCCAAAACTCTCCAAGATATGTTTGATTCAATCAAACACAAGAAATCCAAGCTTCCCAAATCCCAAGTCCATCAAGAGAAGAAGGTTTCAAAAAGAAACCTAAAAGATCACCAACCTTCCCTCAAGGTAATCCAAGAAGAGAAATATCAAGAGAAAGTGGACAACATGGGCTATAATGGTAGGGTTAAGTAGTTTGCATACCGGTTCCATGTTAATTGTCTCTATATCAACCTAGATGAGCAAGGACTAGTTTGGCCCATCATATATCCACCATTCCTTCAAAATCCCCCAATCCTATCTCAAAATTCTTTTGCATCCTAGATCATCCTTAGATTCATCATTGCCTCAACATCCATCCTTAGGTGCATATTTATCATCTTCCTAGTTGCATCATAAGTCATCCTTTTTTAGCTACATCTAGGTTATCCTCTTAGAATAGCATCATTTCAATCATCTTTCATCACCCTTTTATCAATAATCCACAATCAGAATTCTTGTCATCATCCTTCATCCTTGATGCAATCCCACATCCAACATCCAAGAAAGAAACCATGACCCTTGAACCAAATCCATTAAACTAGATCCCAAAACACTTTGTGTCCTATCCTTTGAGCTACTTCAAATCCTTATCCCAAATTAGAAATCTCCACCCTTTGACAGAGCATTATTTAGGGAATCCATACTTGTCCTTGTAAGCCTCATCATCTCAAACAATAGATTGGCCTACATTCACAAGAATCCTATCAGTCGAAGATCATTAGTCTATCCTAGGTTGACAATCCAATCCTATTTGATCCTACATCAGGAAAAAGAAAATCATTTGACTGATACTTAGTAAATCCTCCATCATCCTCCACCAATATTCCATCATCTCTTCATAACCAAATCTAGCATCCCACCATTTTTTCAGCATCCCATCATCCTTAAGTTGTTCCAAGTCCGTGCATCACATCCTATAAATCCACCATCTTTAGAGATTCTTTAGATCTACATCCATCATCCTTAGAGTTCTTTCATCCATCCCATCATCTACATTTTCATCCTTAGATCTACATTTCATGCTTGCCAAGATGCAATTCAAGAGGAGAAGAAATATGGATCCCAATCTAGCCACTAGTTCATCTGATCCTAACAATCCCACCAACGTGATGATAACTTACAATCCTTAAATCCTACAAGTTGAGAATGTATGGGATGATCCCAATAGACCCCCCACTTTATGTTCCATGAAAACTTTCATTAGCGATCCAGGACATGCACAAATGGTGAGTGTAATCATTGATCAGAATCAACGGGCTATAACTGAAAACTTTGTGCAAGAGGGTACTTCCATTCCACCACATCTCTAGCCTCTCATCGTCATCGATACCATCCGCATCCTAGCTGAAACCTACACCCTGATCATGTAAAAAATCCACTATCCTAGCTTACACATATCTTAAGAAGCCTCACCCATCCCCCATCTCTTGCAAAGAAGCTTCACAAATACCACAACATGAGTAACAACACAATCCACTCCCTTTTCCATCATGGGAACACCATCATCTTCTATATCATCCCAAGCCACCACTTAGGCCAAAAACATCTCACAAAACCAACCTCCACCTCTGACACAAGTAGTTACACAAAGATTTCCTCCACCAGCCATGAGCCAAGCAACATCACCTTTTCTATGGGAAATGCAATTGTTTCCCTCTTTTACTCAAAAAGATTCCACATCAGCACCCCCTTTTCAGGGGAAACAAAAGAATTTTCTTCCACTCCCCAAGAAGCATTCACCCAAGTGTATGTTCCACTTCCACCTTTCATTTCCAGTACACAACCCTAGCAAACTGCTTTCATGATGGGGATTCCCTCCATGGGATCTCAAAATCCACCATCTATATCCCAATCACCCAACATCACATCTACATCGCAACTCCCACCATGAACTAGCTCTCATTGGGGCCTCACTGAATCAGAAATGCAAGCTTTGGGTATACCAACCCAATCCCATATATCCATGCCTCCAAACAAACAAGTCACTTTCCCTCTAGTACCATAACAACAACAATCGTAACCTCCACCAACTTCATCCTTTCCTTCCTATACTAACTATCTACTATTTGTACCACCTACCACTTCTCAAATGGTTCCACAACCCCAACAAAAAAGTTCATCTCATCTCATCAGCTACCTTGTGCAACCACCTGTTACAACCACTAAACTTATAGAAGACACAAAAGGTAGTTAAGCCATGTCATGAATCTCGAGGGGAGCACTAACCATTTTTCCAACAATCTCCCCCTCAGTGCTACCTAAGGGGATTTGAACCTATGACCAAGCTCTAATACCACTTGTTACAAGTAGTGGTTGTTGTTGCACCAAAGGATTGACCTATTAATGCCTGATACAACCACTAGACTTATAAAAGACACAGAAAGTAGTTAAGCCATGTCACGAATCCTGAGGGGAGCACTAACCATTTTTCCAACACCACCTCCCATCGCCAGCTTCCCAACATCCATACCACCCCTAAGAAATTAAGGGATGCATCTGACCTACATTAGCCAAGATCAATTCCAAGTGCACTAAGGTCAATCTTATTAGCATGTTGCACCATTCCATTAGCCTCCTCCACTGGAGCAATACTTCACAACATAGCAACAAAAACATCCCATTATTCCCTAGCAACAACATGCATCCTCTTACCCACCACTATAGCAATATCTTGTCATCTCTAAGAAAAAAATCCCCATCAAACCCCAGTAGAAATAAACCACTTCATATCCTCTACATCAATACTCTCTTACATGTCAGCAACAATATCATCCCTACCAGCCATCACCCCAACATCCATTCAAATCCACCTATCTTGCTGGGAAGTCTCCATATCCCACACCACAATATCCACCACAAAATCATTCTTATTCATGAGGACCATCAGATCCTTTCCCAATGGGAGTACCACTCTAATTCTGATCAATGCCAAGTGGGAGGAAATGAAGGACACTCTTAGGAAGCTCAAGGCCAAAATAGAGAAAAAGGCCTTCAAATTTTACAAGGTCTATCCTTATCCCTTCAATGGATCAATCATAGCCATCCCCTTTCCCAAACACTTTGAGACACCTTAGTTTGATAAATATGAAGGGAAAGGAGATCTCATCAATCATACAAAGGAGTTCTATACGACATGCCAACAAGTGGCCTATAGTGACAATTTCCTTATCCGCCTATTCCCCAAGAGCTTGGGAGGAATTTCTATTGAGTGGTTCTATAAGAAACCCTATGTAACAGTCACAACCTTTGTCAAACTCTTTCAGAAGATCATTTCCTAATATTCTCACAATGTCAAGAATGAGTTGTGTTTGCTAGACCTTTGCAACTCGAAGTAGAAAGGAGAAGAAATCCTAGCTGAGTACTTGTAATGATGGAAAAACCTCACTACCAGGTTGTCATATCAACCCCCTAAGAAACATCTTACGAAGATCTTTATCAATAATCTACATCTAAAACTATCCTACTTCATGAGGATGAACTACATCCAAACCTACCAGGACATAAAAGGCAAAGGGATAGATATTGAAAGAGGCCTCTTAGATGAAGGTACATTTCATCTTTACAAGGATCATTCCCATAGTAAGCCCAATAATGACAAACCCGCTACTAGAATAGAAACAAGAATGTTCTTACCAATAGAGCCATTGTCACCAAGCATGTCCAAATCATTGTGGCTGGTCCTACAACCCCTACATATCAATAACAACAACCTCAAATCAATCAGCAGCCTATGCAGAATTACCCATAGCATGAAAACCAAGGCAATCCAACCAATTAGACCAATGCCATATCCACTACTCCCAATTAGAATAGGTCTCGAGTCTAGACTCACCAAAAGTGAACCTTCACCCCTCTTGGTGAACCACTAGACATAATTTTTCATCAAATTGCCAAGGCCAACCTAATCACTTACCCACTAGCCCAGCAATTTGATGATGCCACTCCCAAGCCTAACTGGCACAAAGATCATTAATACTATGATTATCGTCATGTTAAAGGACACACAACCCTGCGATGTATGAAACTAAGGAACTATATCGAAGATCTCATCGAAAAAAAAGATATCCAAGTGGATACACCTACCCAAGCCTCACCTAATGCCAATCTACAAATCTATCAAAATGTCTTCCCTCAATAGAATTCCAAAAAGAACCAAGCCAATGCCGATCCTACACCCCAAAACCAAGGCAAAGGCAATGAAGGAGACCATGTTGATCATAAATACTATACTACTGTCAATATCAACTACAAAAAAATTATTGGATGCATAACCCAAGTTGAACCCACAATCAATGTCATCCATGTTATGGGTTGAAATATTCAATGTGTTGTTACCACCCAGAGAGGATGGATATATGTCATCAGTGCTAATCCAAGGCCAACACATAATGCATAATATAATCTTATAAAACATCTTGGGAATACACCTGCCCAAATCTCCATCCTTGACCTTCTTCGCACTTCGCCCATCCATCAAGAAATCCTCAACTAAAATCTCCAAGAAGGACATGTCCCCATGGACATAAATGCCATCAAGTTTTTGGGACATTTATCAGCATCTTGTGCTCTTTCCTTCAAGCCATCGGATATTCCAGTTGTTGAGCCTGATCACAATCTCCCTCTCTGCATCACCATCATGATCAGAGACTTTTCCATTAAAAGGGTCCTAATAGATAATGGATCGGCCCTAAATTTGTGTACTCTAAAGTTTATTCAAAAAATAGGGTTCATAGAGGCTCACATATCACATGAGGTTGTCACCATCAAGGCATATGATAACTTGGAGCGTACCTCTAAAGGTACCATTCTTTTTCCTATCAAGCTAGGCCTTGCAACTCAAGACACTATCTGCCACTTTGTTGCTCTTGGTCTACCATATAACATCCTCCTCAGCTGACCATAGATCTATTCCATCAAAGTTGTACCATCTACCTATCATCAGTGCATCAAATTTCTACATCAAGGCACTAAGATCACCATCCATGAAGACCCCCAACCTTTTGCATACTATTGTGTGATGGAAGCATCATTCCCTCATTCCACCAATTATCCTAGAATCAAAATTGGTACCTTTGTTTCTAGCTCATCCCAATCCCATAGTGATCGAGAGACTATCCTTGCCTCCACTCTCTCTTTTGTCAAGATCAGCAACTAGGGTTGTATTGAATATAGCCTAACTGATGCATTTTCAATAGGGGCCCTACCTCTGGATCCACATACACAAGGGTGCCAAAGCCACCAAATAAATCCTACTCAAGCTAATCATGAAATCAAGAAATTGGGACCATTGATGTTTTTTTCACATGGAAATATAGATAGAATTGAGATGGACCTTGACATCAACTAGTGGCTATACAGAGATTACCCACCTCCTGACACTGAGCTTCTTAGTTACTTCAAAGAAAAATATCTAGCATCACACAAGTATGCCACTAAACAATGGAAATACCAAGGTGGTGGTCTAGGACCATAAGAAGGAAGAAGCAAAGACCCAATCAAAGCCTCAAAGAATCCATAGCATCAAGGTCTTGTCTTTAATACCCCTCGCCTGCATACACAAGAATCAAATACCGCAACTGGGGACACCAACTTGACCAACATTACCTTCTTGAATAGCTAGAATGACCTTATAGAGATCAAAGACATCTGTGAAGAGGAAGAAAATAAATCCTATGATGATATTTTGATGATGATACCCCCTTGGGCACTTCTGTCATCCATCAACTTGCCATTAACATCATAGAACTTCCCCTCATCCATCAAGAACTCATAGACTAGGACCAACCAAGTGTCACACATATTGATGAATTCCAAAGCACAGAAGCACTCCTAAGATTCATGGGAACATCAGGCCAACAATCAGAAAAACATTAGGAATCAGTTCATGTCTGCAAGATCGACCCTAAAGGATATTTTGGGGAAGAGGCAAGCTTTAGCCACAAAATTGAAAAATAAAAAGAAAAGAATGAGTCCTAATGTGAAAACCCTTCTGGGGTGCATTTTGACTCTAAAAAGGTGTAAATAAAGGGTGTATCTTTTGATGAAAACCTCTCTGACGCACCAGAAGATGAAGACTTGCCTCTTCCTACCATCCAAGATTACAGACTAGAGAAGTCACCCATCATCATTGAGGAAACAAAGCCAATCAACTTGGGCATAGAAGAATGCCCAGGAATCAGCTACATTACAACATCTCTAATAGAGGGTGAAGAAATGGCTCTCACTGCACTTCTACAAGAAGCCACCACCAATTTTGCATGGTTGTATACACATATTCCTGGGCTTGATCCAAATCTAGTTGTGCACAATCTCACAGTGAACCCTAATGCCAAGCTAGTAAAGTAGAAGCTACACAAAATGCATCCTAAGGTAGCCCTATTGGTAAAATTAGAACTCAAAAATCTTCTACAATCCAAAATCATCAAAGCCATTGATTATTCAGAATGAATCTCCAACATGGTGCCTATCACCAAACCTTTAGGAGAGATAAGAATCTACACAGGCTTCAGGGACTTAAACAAAGCATTTCCTAAGGATGATTTCCCACTACCTAACATCAATGTGATAGATTTCCCACTACCTAACATCAATGTGATAGTAGATCTCATAGTGGGCCATGAGATTTTTTCACTCATGGATAGCTTCTTGAGATACAATCAGATCATAATAGAAGAAGAAGATCAACACAAAATAGTGTTCACAACAACATGGGGTGCCTTCTACTATAATATGATTCCATTTGGGCTAAAGAACATAGGAGCCACATATCAGAGTGAAATATCAGCCATCTTCCATGATATGATACACAAAATCCTAAAAGACTATGTGGATGACATTCTTGCAAAATCTAAGACACGAGGTGGATACCTAGACATCCTTGAAAGCATGTTTGATTATCTACATCATTATGGCTTGAAGCTAAATCCAAAGAAATGTGTCTTTGGTGTAAGATTTAGAAAGATCCTAGGCTTCATCATATCACAGTGCAAAATAGAGATTGATCCCACAAAGCTCAAAGCCATCATGGAAATGCCTCCTCCTAGAACACTCAAGTAGCTCAGGATCCTATAAGAAAATCTCCAATCAGTGCTTTGATTTATCTCATAGTTGGTGGACAAGTGCCAACCTTTCAAAAATCTTCTCTGCAAGGACACCAGCTTCAAATGGGATCCTATTTGTCAAAGAAGCTTTGAGAAGTTAAAATAATATATAGCTAACTCTCCCATCCTTGTACTACCAGTTTCAAGATGCCCTCTCATACTCTACATCTCAGCAAGCACTATATCACTGGGGGCACTCTTAGCACAACATGATGATGACAACAAAGAGAGATCCATTTATTATATTAGTTGAACCCTTTTCAGCTATGAGCTCAATTATTAACAAATGGAGAAATCGTGGCTCGCAGTGGTCTTAACCACCCAAAATCTCAAACATTACATGTTTATCCATACAATTAAGCTCATCTCAAAAGTGGACCCACTCGAGTATCTGTTATCAAGCACAACTCTCACAGGTCATATGGAAAAATGGGTCATGCTACTTAGTGAGTTTGACAGCCAGTACATAGATCAAAAAGTAACCAAAGGACAAGTAATTTATGATCAGCTAGCAGAAGCACCTCTAGTGGATGCATATCCACTAATCATGGAATTTCCTGATGAGCATCTATGTATGATCAAAGAACAACCAATATGGAAGCTATACTTTGATGGATCCTACACATCACATGGATTAGGGTCAGGAATCCTATTCATCACATGACCTTAAGGTGACTATATTCCAAAATCATTCAAATTAGGATTCCCATGTACTAATAACATTGTAGAATATGAGGCACTCATCTAAGGCCTCAAAATAGCCATCCAATGGAATATAACAGGACTACAAGTATTTGGAGGTCACAGTTGATTATCAAGAAAGTCCTAGATGAATTTAATAAAAAGGATGGCAAGATGCTACCATACAAGGAATTGGCAGATAGATTGAAAGAGCATTTCTTGAGCCTACAATTCACATAGATACCTAGGCTTTAGAACAAAGTGGCCAATGCAATGGCAACCATCAGATCCTTATTGGAAATCCCTCATGACTCATCGCAATATGATTTCTTATTTGAGTAGCTACACATGCCTTCTTATGAGAACACCGATTCAGAAAGTGTGTGTCTTGGTTGGTACCCAGTCCCCATGGTACCGTGACATCCATGCATATCTTAAAAATGGTATCATATCTCCCCATCTCACCAGCACCCAATGCAGAAAACTAATTCAAAGATCTTCCCACTACACTCTTGTAGCCAACACCCTTTATCATCAAGGATATCATAACATCCTCTCTAGGTGTTTAGATTCAAACAAGGCCATCCTAGCTTTACCAGAGGTCCACGCTGGAATTTTCGGTGCCCACATGAGTGGCGTGGTATTAGAAAAGAATTTTCTTTGAGTCAGGTATTATTTGCCAACAATGCAACATGATACTTGTGAATTGGTGTAGGACCACCTCTATCAGGGCCCTCACCTTCATGTTTTGGTGTGCTAGTGCTATGTAAGTAAAATAAGAGTCACCAAGGGGTTTGACTCATTTTTGTTGTGTCTAGGCTCAGTAGAAGTCCTAGAAGTCTACTGGTCTTTCTAGTTTGTAATGCTCATTGACTCAAGGAATGTTGTCATCTTGAGATCTTTGTTTCTACTATGACTTAGTGGTCTAGGAGTTAGTTTTTGGTTATTATATGAGGACAAGTGTGCTTTAGAAGGCCTAGAAATGGTCTTTTAGAATGAGTGAGCAAAGGCTACTCAAGCAACTAAAAGTTGCTCAAAAGTTGCTAGCAAATTTTCCCTTTTGTAATGACTGTTTATGCTAAGAGGCTAAAAATCCCTAAAACCAAAGCAAACACTCAAAGGAAAAAATATATAAGACCTATCTAACCCTAATCTTGAGGTTGGCAAGTAGTATGTACAATAGATGTACGGGAACAGGAGACTAAATATACAAAAAAATAGTGTTTGACAATCATTTTTTTATGGCTTGAAGTATTGGATTAGTGTGTCACTGTTGATATCCATTTCTTGTATAGTCATCTTGTGTTTGTTTCAATCCATCTACCTATAATTAGATTAAGTTTCATGTGTTTAGTTTGTTTTCTTTGGTTCATCAGGTTTCACAGTCCACTGTTCATTTTGGTGGCACTGATGGAATAGGGCCTATAGCTCTTGATTCCACCATGGGAATACCATGGGATTATGGATTCTAAGAACTTAGACCATAAGCTTGTATAATATCAAAGCAGGGCCCCAGCAAGCAAGTGCAACCAGTGGTTTGACAAAGCCCTAGGTGAACTAGGAGCAGTCTGGCTAGGGATGTGCAGCAGATAAAAGAGTCCAACATATAGTAGGTCAGGTTTCATAGAATTCCCTTTGGAGGGATGCAAGATGCATGGAAGAAGGCTAAGTATTATGGAGGAGAGGTCTAGAAGTGGTCCTACTGTAGGCTTTAGCACTGTGATCTTGATACCCTTAATGAACCCTTAAAACCCTCCTTATATGGTACGAGGATTGTATGGTCAGCCAGTAACCCAAGACCCCAAAAATATCTAATTTTGGGTCCTTAGTAGAAATTTTCCTTTAGGATAGGGGTGGTGTTTCTTTGAAGCAAGGGACTCAAAATCCCTAAGAAACCGGAAGGAGGGCTAATTAGGCCTCCTCCTTGTAGCCCTATTTTCCAAAGCAAGTCCTAAATCCAATGAATAACCAACTAAACCAATGACTTGAGAAGATGCCTAATGTGTTGAAAACAACTTGGAACCTATCAAATCCAATTTTGGAATGTGGGAAAGAAGCATAAGTCAAAAAGACCTTATTAAGCCTAGATAAGGGCTAGTAGCTAGAATGCAAAGCATGGGATGTTGATGAGTGAGTCTATTGAACTTGGTGGGTAGGTTGGGTAGGTCAGGGGGTCCTTGAATGTAGAAGGAATCCTATAGATCAACCACAGGTTTCAGGAGCACACTTGAGTCATTGGGCAAGGAGCAGAGCATAGACTAGCTAGTCTATCCTAGCCTCCCGATCAGATTGGTATCAGAGCCTCTTAAGGCTTGGGAAGTGAAAGGTGGATGTTTCAACCACCAAAAGAATCAATTGGATCATCTCAAAAATAGAAAATTGTGACCAATGTAGAGCTTGCTAAGAAGGTAGAAGATCAGGAGGAAGCCAATAGACTCCTACAAGAAAGATTGATGCAAATGGAGCAACTCTTGGATGATGTCCAAGAAAAACTAGATAAGGTGAATGTTAGAATGGAGGATCAGGATGCTAAGGGGAAAGAGAAGACTCTTTATGATGATGTACCTACACCTGATCCTCCAACAAAAGATAAGAAATTTATCAAAGCCCTAAAGGCTATCACAGGCAAAGCACTGGAAGGTGTCCCATTACTGACTAGCAAGATGGATACTAAGCTTGTGATGCAATGGATTGAGGGCATGGAGAATCACTTTGAATGTGAAGAGATCTTAGAGGCACAGAAGGTCAAAGTGGCCAAATCTAGGTTGAGAGGACAAGCATTAACCTGGTGGAACTACTTGCAAGCTGAAAGGGAGATAGAGGGAAAGAATCCTATCTCTAATTGGAAAGCTATGGTCAATAAAGTCAAGGAAGCCTACTTACCAATTGATTATGAAATACAATAGAATAGGAAGAGATTGAACCTTAGATAGAAGTAGATGGATGTAGCCACCTACACTGAAGAGTTCCACAAGTTGAGTTTGAGATCCAAGATCCAAGAGGATGAAACCATTAAAGTGGCAAGGTATCTCAGTGGCTTGAAGTAGAGCATAGTAGAAGAGATGAGTTTGTTCACTCCTACCACCATACTTGGTTGTTATCATATGGCACAAAAGCTTGAAGACAAATAGAGGAGAAAGCAAGAATCTAATTCCAAGAACAGAGGAAGAGGTAGAGACTCTAGAGGGGGTCAAAGAGGAGGTTCTAGTAGAGGTGGTGAATCAAGAAACCAAGGTGAAAGTAGACTCTTGGAACACAGTTTAGAAATTAGTACAAGAGGATCTTATGGTAGAGGAAGAGGTTCTCAAGGAAATAGAGGAAGAGGAACAAGAAGGAGTAGTTCCTACGTTTCCACCATGAAGTGTTATCAGTGTGGATAGCTTGGACACCTTGCCTATAGGTGTCCTAATAAACCTTCAGCCTCACATAATGAGAAGAGGGTATCCTATACTCAAGAGGACAACATCAGCTCATGCACTAATGAGGTCAGCAAATGGGAATCAGAAATGGGTGAGAACCTTATGTTCAGAAGGGTACTTATCAGGTAGCCTAATCAAGGTGAACCCAAGCAAAGAAGGGCTCTTTTTAGAGTCAGGTGCACGATACAAGGAAAATTTTGCAAGGTTATTGTGGATTCAAGATCTATAGATAACATCATAGAAGAGAAAGTAGCAAAGAAGCTTAAACTCACAAAGGTTCCACATGCAAATCTATACAAGGTAACTTGGTTGAACCAGGAGCAAAGTGTGCTAGTTAATGAGCAGAAATGGGTAGAGTTTTCTATTAGAGGCTATAAGGAAATAATTCTTTGTGATTTTTTACCCATGGATGCATGACATCTTCTATTGGGAAAACCTTGGCAATTTGATAGAAAGATGATCTACAATGGAGAGGAGAACTCCATTTCTTTCAAGAAAGATGGAAGAACATTCAAAATTCAGTCCATAACTGAGAATGATGAAGGTACTTCTAGAACACCTATTGTGTTTCTTAGCAATGTTAAGGAGTTTCTATATGCATTACAAGATGAGGAGACCATAGGGTGTGCTATCATGGTGAAGCCAAAGGAGGAAGACAAGAAGTTGTAGGTAGATTTACCATTAGAAGTGCAGTAAATGTTGGAGAATACAGAGATATAGTAAGTGATGGAACCCCTACCACCTTACCTCCAAGAAGAGCTATAAGTCATCAAATTGACTTTGTACTTGGTGCTTCTCTACCCAAAAAAGCAGCCTACAAGCTTACCCCAGATTAGAACAAAGAGGTAGCAAGACAAGTGCAAGAGTTATTGGATCAAGGGCTGATCAAGAAGAGTATTAGTCCATGTGCAGTCCCAGTGGTCTTAGCATCTAAGAAAGGTGGAAAATGGAGACTTTGCATAGATTCAAGAGCTATTAACCAGATCACTATCAGGTATAGGTTCCTAATTCCAAGAATAGAATATTTGACGGATTGCTTAGGAGGTGCTATGTATTTTACCAAGCTAGATTTAAAGAGTGGTTATCACCAAATAAGAGTTAAGGAGGGTGATGAGTGGAAGACCACTTTCAAAACCATATATGGATTGTATGAATGGCTTGTAATGCCATTTGGGCTTACCAATGCCCCAAGCACTTTCATGAGGTTAATGAATGAGGTCTTGAAGGACTTCACAAGCAGATTTGTAGTGGTGTATCTATATGATATACTCATCTATAGAAAAACAAAAGTAGAGCATCTTGAGCACTTAAGGTAGGTTATGAAGAGACTCCATGAAGAGTAGTTAGCCATCAATTTGGAGAAATGTGAGTTCATGCAGCAAGAGCTGGTTTATTTGGGCTTTGTAGTGTCCAAGGGTAATCTGAAAATGGACCCAAGCAAGGTGGAGGCAATCTTGAATTGGCCTACCCCAAAAATAGGGATAGAAGTTAGAAGTTTTCATGGTTTAGCCCAATTTTATAGAAAGTTTGTAAGGAACTTCAGTGGGATTTTTGTACTAGTATTAGACACCATCAAAGGAGGACTGAAAACTAAGTTCAAATGGACTGAGGCAGCTGAGAAAGCATTCCAAACATTGAAGCAAGAGGTAGCTACTAAACCTATCCTACTCTTACCAACTTTTGACAAATTGTTTACCATTGAATGTGATGCAAGTGGTATAGTAGTAGGGGGCATATTGAGTCAAGAATGAAGGCCTGTGGCATTCTTCAGTGAGAAACTCAATGAGGAAAAGAAGAAATATTCAGCTTATGACTTGGAGTTGTATGCATTAGTACAATCTCTCAAGAAGTGGAGGCATTATCTTTTGCCAAAAGAATTTGTTATCTTTACTGATAACCAGGCTTTAAGCTACATAAACACTCAGGAGAAGCTTAGTAATAGGCACTTGAAGTGGATGGAGTATCTCCAATCCTTTACCTTCACAATAAAACACAAGAAAGGGCAGCTCAACAAGGTAGCAGATGCCTTGAGTAGGAAGTTATTGATTGTCCAATAGGTACAGCTACAAAGCATTGGAATAGCAGGTTTCAAAGACTTATATGAGCAGGATGAAGACTTCTCACAATCCTACAAGGTGTGCCTAGAGTTTGAGAACCATTTTTGTGGTGATTTTGTAGATTACACACTTTAGAATGGACTGTTGTTTAGAGGTAATTAGCTTTGTGTACCTAGAGGATCCATGAGGGAAAATATGATCCAAGAGAAGCATAATGGAATCCTAAGTGGACATTTTGGTATAAACAAGACATTGGAGTTAGTACAGAGATACTACTTTTGGCCTAAGCTAGCAAGGGATGTCAGGAGGTATGTTGAGCAATGTGGAGTATGTCAAAGAGATAAAGGAGTTTCAAGCAATGCAGGACTCTATCAACCTCTACCAGTTCCAAATAGGCCTTGGGAATGTGTAAGTATGGACTTTGTGGTTAGACTCCCTAAAACCAAATCAGGTATGGATAGCATCTATTTTTTTTTTGACAAGTTCTCTAAGATGAGTCATTTCATTCCATGTAGAACTACTCATAATGCAAGTTATGTAGCCCATCTCTTCTTTAAAGAGATAGTTAGAATCCATGGAATTCCTTTGAGCATTGTGTCTGATAGGGATAGAAATTTCATGGGCCTTTTTTGGAAAACCTTATGGGAAAAGCTGGGAACTAATCTCTCTTTCAGTTCAGCATACCATCTGCAAATTGATGGTCAAACTAACATCATCAACAGGGTGCTTGGAAATTTGCTTAGGTGTTTGACAAAGGAGTATGGGAAGACTCAGGATCTTGTGATATCTCAGGCTGAATATCCATATAATGATAGTGTAAACAGGACCACAGGAAGGAGTCCTTTTGAGATAGTTTATGGAAGATACCCTAGAGGAGTGTGTGAGTTGAGAGACTTAGGTTCTATGGAGTTGAAGAGTGGACAAGCTAAATATTTCACTCAAACTATCAAGGAGGTACAAGAGAAGGTATAGAAGTTTATTTTGGAGTCTACTCAAAGACTTGAGGCTAAAGTGGATGAAAAGAGGAAAGAAGTACAATTTCAGATTGGGGACTATGTCATGGTCCATCTTAACAAAGCAAGGATGCAAAAAGGCATGCCTACTAAGCTATAGATGAGGAGAGTAAGCCCACGCAAGATTTTAGCCAAATATGGAAAGAATGCCTACAAGGTGGACTTACCTTTAGATTTAGCCATCTCATCGATGTTCAATGTTGTAGACCTGATCAAATTTAAAGGTGATATCAATCAGCAAGGTACAGCTCCACCAAAGGTGTTACATGACATAGACACTAATTCCATGCCTAAGAAGGAACTGGCTAAAGAAGAGAGAATCTTAGAATCTAGGGTGAAGAAGGAAACTAGGAATCAAGTCTATATGGAGCATCTGGTCAAGTGGGTAGGTTAGCCTAAATCTGAAGCCACTTGGATAGAGGAAGGACAATTCAAAAAGTTTGGGGTTGATCTAGCTCTTCTAGATCCCCAGTTACCTTAGCTTGTGCTGAGGGGGAGTATGGTGCACGAGCACCTCTATGAGGGCCCTCACCTTCATGTTTTGGTTTTCTAGTGCTATGTAAGTAAAATAAGAGTCACCAAGGTGTTTGACTCATTTTTGTTGTGTCTAGGCTCAGTAGAAGTCCTAGAAATCTACTAGTCTATCTAGTTTGTAATGCTCATTAACTCAAGGAATGTTGTCATCTTGAGATCTTTGTTTCTACTATGAGTTAGTGGTCTAGGAGTTGGTGTTTGGTTATTATATGAGTGCAAGTATGCTTTAGAAGGCCTAGAAATGGTCTTTTAGAATGAGTGAGCAAAGGCTACTCAAGCAACTAAAAATTCTCAAAAGTTGCTAAGCAACTTTTCCCTTTTGTAATGACTATTTATGCTAAGAGGCTAAAAATCCCTAAAACCAAAGCACACACTCAAAGGAAAGAATATATAAGACCTATCTAACCCTAATCTTGAGGTTGGCAAGTAGTATGTATGGCAGATGTACAGGAACATGAGACTGAATATACAAAAAAATAGTGTTTAACAGTCATTTTTTTATGGCTTGAAGTATTGGATTAGTGTGTCACTATTGATATCCATTAATTTTATAGTTATCTTGTGTTTGTTTCAATCCATCTACCTATAATTAGATTAATTTTTGTGTGTTTAGTTTGTTTTCTTTGGTGTCCACTATTCATTTGGTGGCACTAATGGAATAGGGCCTGCAGCTCTTGATTCCACCATGGGAATACCATGGGATTGTGGAGTCTAATAACTTGGACCCTAAACTTGTATAATATGCAAGCAAGGCCCCAGTAAGAAAGTGCAACTAGTGGTTTGACAAAGCCCTAGGTGAACTAGGAGCAATCCGGCTAGGGATGTGCATTAGATAAAAGACTCCAGCAGACAGTAGGTAAGGTTTCATAGCATGCCCTTTGGAGGGATGCAAGATGAATGGAAGAAGGATAAGTATTGTAGAGGAGAGGTCTTGAATAGGTCTATAAGTGGTGCTACTATAGACTTTAGCATTGTGATCTTGAAACCCTTAATTAACCCTTAAAACCCTCCTTATATGGTACGAGCATTGTACGGTCAGCCAGTGACCCAAGACCCCAAAAATATTTGAGTTTGGGTCCTTAGTAGAAATTTTCCTTTAGGAAAAGGGTGGTGTTTCTTTGAAGCAAGGGCCTCAAAATCCCTAAGAAACCGGAAGGAGGGCTAATTAGGCCTCCTCCTTGTAGCCCTATTTTCCAAAGCAAGTCCTAAATCCGATGAAGAACCAACTAAACCAATGACTTAAGAAGATTTTTAATGCCTTGAAAAAAATTTGGAACCTATCAAATCCACTGTTAGAGTGTGGGAAAGAAGCATAAGTCAAAAATACCTTATTAAGCCTAAATAAGGGCTAGTAGCTAGAATGCAAAGCATGGGATGTTGATGGGTGATTTTATTGAACTTGGTGGGTAGATTGGGTAGGTCAGGGGGTCCTTGAATTTAGAAGGAATCCTATAGATCAACCATAGGTGTCAGGAGCACACTTGAGTCATTGGGCAAGGAGCAGAGCATAGACTAGCTAGTCTATCCTAGCCTCCCCATCATGAATTGGTGAAGAAATGACACCCATGTTTGGGGGCATGCTCCAAGTGTTTTGAGAGCACACCAATATCCCTAATCTAAGAGAAAATCAAATGGTGATAGGGTCCTCCCATTTAAGCTCTATCTAAGGTATCATGCAAATATATTTACTATATGTTAAGTATATACTACTTAGGATAATGTTTGAATGTATACGCATGTTGCAAACATGTTAGGTTTGCACTGATCACACTGTTGTTGGAAAGTTAATTTCCTTTGAGTTGAGAAATTATGATAATAGCATTCCTAGAATTGATGCAACATTTAAGGCCTATCTAAATGCTAGAAGGAATTCTGAGCCTACTAGTCAAACTTATTTAGTATCTTAAGGAAGTAATATTGATGATATCATTTTTGAGGAAAAATAACAAGAGGAATTGGAAGCTTTGTTTTCTAAAAGGTTTCCTAGAGGAAAGGGAAATTATAAATGAAAATTACCCTTGAAATGATTTGCATGTAGTAAGATTGGACATATTGCATCGAGGTTCCCTGATAACAATAAGAAATAAAAGAATAAGAGATATAAGGATAAAGGAAAGAAAGCATGTTATCTAGTTGAAGAAGGGGTTATAAATGATGATGAGGATTCTAAGGAGATTATCTTTTTTGTTGTGAAGGAAGACAAGATAGAAGGTAGTGAAACTATGTTGATATGAACTATGAACATGAGTTAGAATTGGATTATTGACAGTGGCTGCACACATCACATGACCGATGAAAAGAGAAAATTCATTGAGCCAGAATAATTTGATGGAGGATCAATTAAGTTTGGTAATGATATCCCTTGTATGGTAAAAGGTACATGCATTATAGCACTAAATGAGACAACAAATTATGATGATGTCTACTGGGTATTAGGATTGAAATACAACCTATTGAGTGTTTCTCAAATAAATCAGAAAGGATTTTGATTTGGAATTTAGTAAAGGAATATGAAAGATAAATAAAAAACAAGGAAAGTTGATTAATATTGGATAATTGACAAGAGGTAACCTAATCTACTTAAATCCATCTATTATGAAATGTTTGATTGGAAATGTAGAAGATAGTTGGTTATTGCATAAGAGGTTTTGTCATGTTATTAGACCTCAAAGTTATTATGGAGATAATTAATTTATGTTTTTCATTGATGACTATTCAAGGATGATGTGGGTTGTGTTTCTTAAAGAAAAATTAGAAGATTTTCATGTGCTCAATATTTACAAAGCAAGAAAGGAAAAGGAAACTGATAGGAGCTTAAAATGCTTAAGGTCAATAGGGGTTGAGAATTTACATCACATGAATTTGTTTCCTATTGTAAAGAAGGGATTAAAAGACAAATGTTTTCTCCTAGGACTCCATAGAAGAATGGAATAGCTGAAAGAGGAAACAGGTCAATGGTTGAATGTGTAGGACTTTGATGATATTAAAGGGTGTTCAAAAATGTTTTGGAGAGAAGTTGTTAGCTCTTTTGTATACACTTTGAACAAAGTTTTGAAAAAGAAAGGAATAGGAAAGACACCTTATGAACTATGGTATGGACACACTCCTAATATAAGTTATTTCAAAATCTTTGGTATTAGATGATTTATTAAGATGCATGAAAATGTAGGAAAATTTAAAGCTAAAAGTGATGAAGGAATATTTTTGGGATATTCATCTAAGAGTTAAGCTTACAAGTGCTTAAACAAGAGGAAAAATAAGATCATTCAAAGTGCTAATGTAAAAGTGGATGAATTTTTTGATGAAAATGATGAAGCAAGAAGGAGGAAACTTGAAGATTGCAATGGGATAACATATATGCAACCAGTGATGCAAGATGAACATATTGAACAGAATGAACAAAGACAAGAGGAACAAGAAAATTATGGTACACCTATTTGGAATGAAGCTAAGAAATAGAGATTTGGGCCTACCTTACCTAGCTATGTCAAGTTAAATCACTCTTAAGAAAATACTAGGAGATAAGAATATTGGAGTATTAACTAGAAGGGAAGCTAGAGAGAACACCTACTTACTTTCTAAGTTTGAGCCTAGAAATGTTAAGGATGCAATGAAATATGATGATTGGTTGAATGCAATGAGAGAAGAGATAGAAAACATAGAGAAGAATGAAACTTGGAATTTAGTATCTTGATGGTTAGATAATAATGTGATTGGAACTAAATGGTTATTTAGAAATAAAATGGATGAAATAGGAGAATTGGTGAGAAAAAAAAAAGAAAGAATTGTTTGAAAAGGATATGCACAAGAGGAGAGATTGGATTATGGTGAGACCTTTGCACCTATTTCTAGATTAGAAGGAGTAAGGATACTAATTTCTTATGCATCTTAAAATAAATTCAACGTTTATCAAGTAGATGTGAAATCTTCTTTCTGAATGGTATACTAGAAGAGGAAGTTTATATTGAACCACCTAAAGGTTTTGAGAAGAATGATGGAAGATTTGGTTTGCAAACTGAAGAAGGCACTCTATGAACTGAAACAAGCACCTAGAGCATGGTATGAGAGACTTCACTCATATCTTATAAATAATGTATTTGTCAGAACAAGTGAAAACAACAATGTTTATCTAAAGGTTGATGAAGAAAACAAGTTACTACATGCTGAAATCTTTGTTAATGATATAATATTTGGAGGTAATGATGACTTAAGTAGGTAATTTGTTAAACCAATGAGAAATGAATTTGAAATAAATGATAGGTGATATCAAATACTTCATTGGCTTGAAAGATTCACAACTTGATAATGATATCTACATCAGTTAGTCTAAATACATCAAAGAGATATTGAAGACCTTTGGACTTGAGGAATCAAAACCTATTGGAACCCCAATAGTTACCAGTTGTAAACTGTCTAAGGATGATGAATTTGATAAAGTTGATCAGACTATGTACCAATCTATGATTAGAGAGGTACAATATGTTGTGCATAGTAGACCGGATATTGCACAAGTAGTTGGTTTGGTTGCAATATTGTCAGCAAATCCTAAGGAAACACACTTGACTGTAGTAAAGAGGATATTCATATATTTAAGAGGAACAACAAATTATGGACTTTTGTATGGTCAAAAAGGAAATTTTTTGCTAAGTGTTTATACCGATACTAATTGGGCTGAAAATGTGGATGATAGGAAAAGTACAAGTGGTGGAATATTATTCTTGGGTGAAAGACTTGTTGTTTTGACAAGTAAGAAGCTAAACTGTATTTCACAATCTACTACTAAAGTTGAATATGTTGCTACTACTATCAATTGCACTCAGGTGGTATGGATAAAGAAACTACTTAAAGGTATACAATAAATGGTGACCAAACCTATTGTTATTCACTATGATAATACTACTGCTATAAACATTTATAAGAATCTAGTGATGTACTCTAAGACTAAACATATTTCTATAAAGTATCATTTTCCTATAGAAAAATTTCAACAGAAAGAGGTAAGGTTGGAATACATTCCAACTAGGGAATAAATTTTTGATATCTTTACTATGCCTCTACCTAAGGATAGGTTTGAATACCTAAGAGATAAGTTAGGGGTCACTCCCTTATCTGCACTTAAGTGAGAAGATGTTGTATTGCATCAATCCTGTAATTTTATTATTGTATCTTAACTTGGATTGATGTATTAGTGACAACTACTATAGTAGGAGTAGTTAAGTTGTAAAAATATGTTGAATGGTAAATTAGAGAGAATATTTGAAGATTGATATAGGTTTATTTTGTTGATTGGAAACTTTTGCATTGTTGTCAAAGGGGGAGAATATGCCATCAACACATTGATACACATTGGTACATGTATTTGGTGTGATCTGAAAGATAAACACCAGAAATTAACTGAACCAATGAGATGTGATCTAAAAGAGAAACACCACAGAAAGTCCTTAACAAGATTTCAAGGCTGCAACCAAAAATATCTCAAAGATGAATGATCATTGCAACACTCCCTCAAACTGGAAAATAGGAACATAATGAAACTAAATGTTTTGGTTTGATGCAAGATTGCCAAGAACCCAAGATGCTCCTTAATCAATATTAATCATTGTCATTTTAAATCAAGAATGGTTAAATCTCCACCTTGCACAGTTGTACATTTAAATCTAACAATTATTGACCAAAAACACTTTCAAAATGACGAAGCCAAAAACCTAGATATTGAGTCCCAAACAACTAAGGTTTACCATTTTGACTACAAAGATGATTCTGATATCTCAAGTGATGAAGAAGAGGACAATTTTTGTGCTTAATTGAATTTTGTATCAATGTGTTTTGCCTTAATGAATGAAAATGAAGAAAAATCATTAGATGGGGTCATCAATAAAAAGGAAGATGAAAGAAATATTGTTGTTGTGGCTATAAATTCTAAAAAAATTCTTTAGAAGGAATAAATAATAAAGACAAGGATATTGAAACTAGTAATAGTAAAGGGAAATCTTTTGATGTCATAGTTCATGATACAAATATGATTGCACTTTTGTTACAACTAGAATCTAAAACTCTTATTTCTAGGAGTAAAAATGAACTTTTGGGTAATGTTATAGCTCTGACTGTAATTCTAAAGAATTCAAGAGACCCCACAAAATATAAAATTTGAAAATAACATGCACAGGCTACAAAATAATGCATATAATATGATGCCCTAGGTATGTTTTAGTGTGTATGATAGGTAAAATAGCGCTTAGGCTTAGGTTACCATAAATTAACAATTTGGTAGCATGTACACCAATTTTAAATAGTGCTTTCAATAGGAAATCATGCTTGCAAGTTGTTTTAACATATTTGATTAATTGTTCAACATGTTTGATAAAAATAATAGCACTTACACATTTTAGCACGTACAACCTAATAAATGATACGTAGCTAGCCTTTTGCAAATTTTACCTAATTAAGAAACTTGTCCAATTCGATTGATTTCCACGATCAATCAATGAATAAAAATTGTTGATCTTATGATGAAAACAAGTGGTTTGATGTCAATTTTAATCATGTTTGATGAATGTTGATTGTCAATCTTGGTTGATTGGTATGACTGATTTCATTTGATGTTTTTCATCTTCTCTGAATAGAATTAGAAAAAATGATGATGATGATTGATAGGATTTGATTGATTGAGTTATGATAATTCATTTTAGATGATTGATTATTGATGTGATATCACTTGATTTAATAGTTTCACCTCCGGAAGTTATATGTCCATAGTTTATCTCATTGGCCATTAGATATGGTTGATCACTTGAGTACACAAGAGTGACGATTGATCAGTCATTACATATTGATTTTCCTTTTAGACATGCCTCAATTCCATGTGAATCAGGGTTTTCTCATAGCTATGGAAGAGAAATTGTACTCCGACCATAATACCTTTCACTTAATAATGGGTGAGATGACTATCACCCCTAAGGATGTATATCAGCTATTGAAGATTCCTACTTAGGGTGAGATATTTATTACAATTAGGTTTATGATGGATCAACATGCAGATGATTGTTTGGAGATGTGACCATCGATGACAAGAGAATTCTTTGGGCTCAGTTCATCTCTTTCCCTATCCTTCCTACTGTTCTGGGTGTTTTGATCGGTGGCTTCCTATTACTAGATCAGAGAGGTTATAGGTTCACTATGGGTCGGGGTAGGATCCTGAGGACATGATTGCACAACCACACCAGTTTGACTGGGGTTCTTATGTATTAGCATAATTATATCATGATTTTCATCACATTGTATATCGACATGGTGCAACATTATCTATCAGTGTTATCATATTACAGCTTTGGACTTGGGAGCATATTCCTATTACTAGGCTTGTTGCAGCTCAACCTATAGATCCTCGCTAGCCATATGCTTATATCTATGAGGGTATTTTTGTCTAGTCTCATCTAGGCAAGGTTTATTACTGGAATTTTTTTTTGGATGATATTGATCAAGTCATATGGCGACCTTATATTGGATGTGAGGCATGGAGAGAGTAAAAAAAATGCATATAAATAAAAAAAAGTTCTAGTGAAGCTTTTAAATTCATAGATAATCCTCTCTTCAAAATTTTGAATGATTTAGTCTTTCATAAAAAAGAAGTTTGTTCTCATATTCCCCCATCCCAAGTCAACATCTCAAAATCCTTGGAAAAGATAAGGATGTCAACTTATCAGCTACAAAAAAGGAATTCATTTCTAATGGAATCGGTGATGATACTAAAAAATTAGAACTTGTTCCAAAATTAATTGTTTCAGATTCAAATTTTCACCAAATATGACTACTTCAGCGGATTTCCCTTTTCATCTTGGCTGAAAATAAATATATTTTACAATCTGATTTTGTTGAAGTAGAAGATGTAAATAGTGGTGATGGCATTCGAGAAGTCACAAAAACATATGATAAAAAATGGTTGTTTGGCTATGAGATTCTACACAAGAGTTTCCTTCACATAATGAGCCTTCATTGGATCTACTTATGGTTTTCAGACCTATGGATGTTATATGGACATGCATTCCTCTTTTGCAATGGTTCATATTTCTCTCAGTCGGTCAATGGTTTCATATGAGCATCCTAAAACATTCTTGGAGGTAGGGGCTTTACCTTGTCATTTTGTAAATAATAGTTTTTCTTGATGTAGGTTGTAGGAAATTTTGGGTTATTTCTTTTTGCTTGTGCCCTGTTCCCCACCACCCAGTTGTGAAGAAATTCCCTATAATCATACTTCTTGACTTTTTTGGCCAAAGAACTAGACACTGATCTTTGCCAAAGATTTTGGAGTTCTTAGCTTATTACAATAAAAATTCATCCCCAATCAGAGCCAATTGTTGCCCAATTTTTAACCCCTATTTTAAAATTGCAAACATTCAAAATTTATCCAAGTCCTCTCATTGTCAAGATTTCAAGAAATGGGTTCCTGTCAGGATTTCAGGAAATGGGTTCTTGTCAGGATTTCAAGAAATATGTTCCTATCAAGATTTCGAGAAATGGGTGTCTGTTAGGATTTTGGGAAATGGGTGTCTATCAGGAATTTGAGAAATGGATGTATGTTGATATTTTAGGAAATAGGTGCCTTTCGAGATTCCAAGAAATAGGTACCTGCTAGGTTTACTCTGGCTAGCAGATTCCTTTGAGACTCTCATTTTATTAGAATATTAAAGATGATTAGTCTAGTCAAAAGGCCATACAAGATGTTTCAACTGACAAGGAAGGAAATTAAAAGGCCACGTGACATATGTTAAAGTTTATTTTTCAATTTTATTTCCTTTTGTGACATTTGTTTAATGGAATTTATTTGAGGAATATTTTTTCAAGAGTTATTATGTAACCATCTAGGGTAGGCGAATAGACTATTGATATCTTTGTTGAACATTTTATGAGGGATCGACAACTTTTGGGCCAGAATTCCCCTATTGCTGGGATGACTGAATGAGACTCAAATTTTGAGTCATGGTTTTAATTCATTAATTTTATATTATTATCCTTTATTGTGGAATGGATGAATATGGGATGATTGGAATAAATTAGTCATTGATGTCAAACTGTATTTTTGAATATGTGATTATAAGGTGATCTAGGAGTCATTATTTATTGTTTTCTTCTATTATATTCATGTTGTTCAATAGATTTATATCACTTGTGGGTACACTTCACATGTAATCTTCATGGTCAGAGAGGTGCATTTGCATAAATTAATTATGGTGACTTCATTGTATTTTGGTTTTCATGGTCGTGAGAATTGAGGAACAGTCGTAGAACTTAGTTACATTAATTTGATTGTATATCTATTCGTGAATGTTTCATAGTGATGAACATTCATTTTAAGCCTATTCTTCTCTCTCATTAAGAGCATACCCAATCATATATTGAAAACAATAAAAACATATTCATTGAATATCTCTTTCAAGGAGTTGTAGCTATCAATTCAAATATTGAACTAATTGAAAGCTCTTTCAAATGTTCATTAATAGAGAAGTCTTGTGAGGGTTTGAGTCAATATTATTAAAGACCAATCTATTAATTAACATCTTTCTTAAATTTTAAAGGTTTAGGTTAATTCCTAGACTGAGGTCTAATAGAGGCAAACCCTTCTCCAACAACACAAAACCCTTTTTCTCTTACAAATCTAGATTTACAGGCTTTTAGATCCATTTTCAGATTTTCTGGAATAGGGAAAAATTGCATATTTGAAATCAGGAAAGATCAATAGTTAAGGTCTAGGCCAAATTTTAGCTAAGTCTAGGGCATAACAGTTTCTGGATTTTGTGGAGCTCGTAGTTTCAGTCCTAGTTCCTGAATTTTAGTCATTTTTTACATGGTCTGAAAGGGTATATATAGGTTTTTATTTTCCAAGGTAAGTTCTCCTTTTTTCATTTTAATACTTTCTTTCATACACCTCTATTTTATCCTTCATTTCCAAAACCCTCTCTTTGTGGAGGTAAGAGAAAAGTTAATTTGAGCAATTTTCCCCTTTGTGAAGGTTAAAAATTGTCACTTTCTCTTGTGTTAATCGGACATCCTTTGGTGGTGGAATATTGGTATTCTCCATTTTTATAGGATCGATCTCATTTCCCCTATACATTTTGGTGAGCTTGACATTATACAACTTCCTTTTGATCTTGTTGTTAGTTTTCCCTTTGCATTATCTTATGTGTTCACCTTCACTATACATTTTGGTGAACCCGATGCATTCCATCCTTGGTTTGATTTTGGAATTAGATTTCTTCTTTGTGCATCTAGTTAGATCTCCTTTGACATTATCTTGTTTACATTATTTTCAAATAGATTTTTTGAACTACATGTTAATATGATTTAGAACAATAGAGGGGGGGTAAATCAGTTGTTCTCAGGTCTAGATGTATAAAATAAACTTTCAAACTCTTCAACAAATCAGATCTAACAACCAACAGCTACTCGGTCATTACTAAATACATAACATAAACATATAACAGTGCGGTCCACTATCCAATAGTATTTAACTTGCAAAACACATAAATGTTCAAACCAAAATATTCACACAAGCATTAACACCAGGATTTATAGTGGAAACCCAATTTGGGAAAAACCACTTTGTAACATGTTACTGATATTTTCACTCTTCTGAAGTGAGCTCTATGAAAATCCAACCCTGTCAATGGTTACAAACACATTGTCATGTGTGACCCAGTTAAAGGATTTTAACCACTCTTTTAAAGTGTACCTTATTATAGGACTTACATATATTCCATTAGAATGCAACCTTGTTCAAAGGATTTATACATATGACTGTTAGGTCAACCTTGATTAAAGGATTTCAAACTGATACAATGGTTAGAAAGTAACAACAATGTTTGATCTAAAAACATACAAATCACTTTGCAAATATCAGATCTAACTCCATACACATATGTTGGCTTACTGACTATGATCCATTTCCATCTTCATCGCCAATCTTCTCGAAAATCCCTTTAAGCAATCACAACTCCTTCTCCTTCAGCTTTTTCTGCTTATACAGTCAATAACAACAACTCCATCATCCTCTCTATTCAACCTCACACTTAGGTTTCCTTAATACCTCTTTGTTTAGGTCAATCCAACTTTTACTACTTAATCTCCTCCATAGATCTTAGGGTTAGGTCAAAATCATCGAATCCTTCCAACTTTATGTTCTTCATCCATCCTTCTAGAAACATCTCAAATCTCTTTATGGAATAACAATAAAATGGTTTATAGTGCATTAAATGCTTCCATACAATCAATAAATAAAGTCAACACATTTTACATAATCCAAGAATTCAACTATGTCAGCTAGGAATCTAAATTCTTCCTCAAATGTAAATTACTGACACTTGGTCAATATTATGTTCAACTCCTCGGTCTTCACTAGGTAGCCCAGTCACCACTAAAACTACTTCCTGGGCTAATATTATCTTTCTTGGCAATTAACTGATGTTTGGTCAACACTAAATTTACTCGACATATACTAGCTCGGTCGACACTAACATCACTCAGCTTAAACTAGATTTCTTCACTTTTTCTTAGTTAAGCCTACTTGTTTAGTCTTCCTTGTTACCTAGATAAGCAATACATTATCTTATCATTGTGCCACATAATCAAGTACTCATTGAAGTATCAAGATAACTCAACCTTTCCTTAGGTGCTATTGTTATCAACCTTGCCCTAATCCTTCTCAACAATCAAATAGATATAGTACTTTCTTAGATAGAAATAGTCTTACCAGTTAAGGTTTGACATCAATGACAATACAACAATTGCCTCAATTGCAATTTCCAACACTACATCGCTTCATTTTCATATATTTGCATTGTGAAAATTCAAAAGAATTTCATCCTACATTCTTAGATTTCATTGCATTTTGTTTCAAACAATATAAAAACACAAAAACATTTCTTCTAAGTCATTGCATTTCATTTTCAATCAGATTGTGATATTTATTTTCAATTTTTCTTCATGATCTTCAAGATATTCGATTTCATGTATATGATGATACTTTATTTTTTCCTTTCATTGATTCTCATGAAAACATTTTTTAATCCTACTATTTCGGATGAGCCCTTGGATAGGGATATTGACTACTCTCTCCCTCATGAAACTTTTTTGAGTCATGATTATTCCTTTCCTAATCTATGCTTTCTTCCATGCTTTGATAATCCTACTATTTGGGATGAGCCCTTGGATAAGGATACATATTACTCCCTTCCTCATGAATCAACTTTTATACAATTGGATGATAAAATGATTATTTCTCCTAATGATCAACCACTTCCTATTCATTTCATTTCTTTTATAGATGAGGCCTTGATGAGTTATGTTTGACCTTCTCCTAAGAGTGCCTTAGAAATAGAAGATCACATCCTTGATGCTTCTTTTTGTTCCTTCTAAGATACATCTCAAATCAAATGCGGGTGTGTTGAAAAAGGTAACCATGATGATTTTATTTTCACAAATTCAACCTTATACCATAAGGATCCTAATCGCATCAACCCTATGGGTTTCCTATCAACTCTTCAAGATTGGGGAGTATTAAAGTTCACACCAACATTATATACCAAAACTGACATCCTTGACTTTGGAAATCAAACACATTTATTTTATGAGTGTATGCATATTAAATGCTTCTCTTTACATTTCAATCTAATTTTACCTAAAATATATTTTTCTATGCTTCATCAAATTCATAAGACTAGTCAATATCAATATTTGCAATATAAAGGACTCATTGCTTATGCTACATTTCAAATGAATTGAAATGATAAATGATATCTTTTTCATGATCATTCTACTTAGTAAATCTACATCCTTATTATGTTGATCCTCACTTTATGACATTTCTAGCATATCCTTTGGGAGCTCATTGTCCTACTTTGTGAGAAACATAATAGTCATTTCCCTTGTCTCCTCACTTGGGGGGCAAGGGCCCTATTTCCTTTTCCTATCTATATCATGGGATCCATTTTTCCCCTTTGTTGACTTGTTTTCCTTTTATGTGATGACATCTTTTCTTGCATACATTATTGTGTTATATAAGGATTAACATCCCGAGTACAACCTTATGTTTTCTTGAAAGCACATGTCTAGTATAAATCAAAACCACTTAGGTTAATGTGTCCTTATTCTCTTGTTTTCTTGTTAAATGCATCCAATATCCCTTATGAACTTGCATTCTCTTATAATTTTATGTTATTTCTTGTGTGCATTTATTGTGTTACATAGGGATTAATATCCTAAGTGAAATCTTATGCTTGTAAGTGCATCCTTTTTATAAAGGATCTCTCATTTAAGGAATATATTGGATATTTATTTCTCCTTTCTCTCAAGGATCCGTTATCTCTTTGTTTTTCCTTTGGTGTTCACTAAACTAGGCATAACATGGTATCCTTTCATCTCATTTGTTCATTTCTCCATAGATTTTCCTTCTTTATGACACATTCTTATATGTGGGTATGTAATGCTTTGATTCATGCAAAACATGATTGTCATTGCCTAAAAATGTCTTTTCGTGCCTTGGATTTTAATGTTTTTCATTTATTAATCATCTATAGTTTTCTTCATATGTGATATCTTTTTAGCATTTTCATTTTCATATTCTATGATGTTTCTTGCCTTCTTTTTCTCTATGGTCTAGCATTATTATAAGATATATCCTACTTGATATAGGGTGTTTTGTTTGGTGCAAGGATAGATTATGGTCGTTGCTTAAATTTTTTCTTTACATCTTACAAGATTTTATTTCTCTTTATAATCCATCATGGACTTATCATTATTGCCTCACGCTTGGAGGGAAAGGCTATTTGTACATTCTTTCTCTCTTTGTCTAAGGATCTATTTTCCTCAGTATAGTGGCATTTTTTTATCATGTGACTCTCTCTTATATACAAGAGGTGTATGTCCTTGATAATCACCTCTTCTTTATTTGCAAAATTATGTTCATTATAAACATTTATCGTTACTTTTTGGTTCAATTTTTTTTATCCTTCATCCAAGGATCCCTATTCCACCTAGAAACAAGGGGCTAAATAGGTACATTTTGTTACTCTTATTTGAGTATTAATGATTGTCATTAGTATCATTCAGTCATTCAGTCGGTAAAGGAAACAAATAGGATAGTCGGTCAAAATATAGAGCCTATACACTGAGTAGGATACAAGGAAGATCTCTAAGTTAATCAAGCATGGCTTTGACCGTGTACTCTTATCAAGCTAGATAATCACCGAGTACCAAGAACTATGCTCACCGAGAATTCATATGAACTAAGCACCAGTGACATAGACCAAGGCAGCGAGGATCCAATTAAGGACAATCTAGCCTTGTAGCTTCATATTACACAATAAAAAACTCAACATAAAAGATGTTTCAAAGAAATTTTCATTAACATGTCTAGCTGTAAGGCCTTCCGTGTTAGGGCCAATTACAATAGAACATGTTCTATAAGATCCACATAGATCTAATGTAATCTCAACTAGTTCAGCTCTGAAAACAATTAGCAACTGATGGAAACCCTAAGGAAGATCTAAACTTCAGCTCGCAAGCCTCCAAGAAATCTCCTTGTTTCCAAGTGTGCAAACCACTAGCTCTCCAAATACAAACTATCAGATAAAAATCTGATCTGCACGATCAAGCAAGATCTTCTCCACAAGCTCACCAAATCCATCTTTCAGAACCTTGGATCTGATTTGCTAAGTTTTCCAAGTCATAAAATCCCACTCCTCACTAGTACATTTGAGACCTTTTTCTGATGGCAAGTCATCTGAATTGGGACAGTTTACCCTTGATATAACAACACCACCTGACATTGCAGTTTTGCAATCAAAAAAATTGATGATTTCAATGGGTGTCATAATTATGATGATAATGGAGGTCACAAGAAGGGGGTGAAAACAAGGTGAACCTAGTGTCATACCTATTTGTGGCCATCCTAATTGTGATGCCTATCTATTGCAAAAAAGAAAAATGACGGTGACCCATCAAAATCTTCCGACAGGTTTCTGTTGTTTGTAATTTTTTTCTGACAAAGTTATTGTTAGTGTGATGGATATCTGTCAGAAGTGTACAACAGATATACATCATTTATAATTTTTAACAATAGTGATGTTGTACATGCGACGGGGACCCGTTAGAATTGTATGATGGCTATCTGTTGTTTATAGTTTTTTACTGACAATGATGATGTACATACGATGACTGGATGTCAAATTGTTTTGACAAATAACCATCATTATTTTATGGCCATCATAATTATGATGCAAATCATTTTAAAATATGTGTGTGTGTGTATTTGTCAATTGGGTTGATATCGATTCAGAAGGGTGTTCTTGCAGATCTGGCTCCTACTCATGATTTGGTTATGGATCATTCAAAGATGACTTTGTAGTAGATTTGGTAGTGGCTCATAGATTATTGAGTTAGATATGATGTTGAGAGAGTGACATGTAGAACTTGCACATTGGAGTTCCGTAGATCACTATGGTGTTCATGATGACTTGGGAGAAGTCTTCTTCTTGGTGAACCGAGCTGATAGATAGATTACAAAAAGTGCGTTGTTTGATGTGACTTATGAGACATTGGATACCTCTTCACAATGGGTTCGTAGTGCGGTCTGTGGTGTTTCTTTGTGACTGGGTTCTTGGGAGAGATCTGTTGATTTGGTAGCCATTGAGATGGATCAATATATATTTGTTGTACATGGATTGAGATCTTAAATTATTTAGCTTCTCTTTGTTTCAAGAATAGTTTAACATTCTCTACTTAACAGGGCCAACCATGTGAAGGTGGAAGCTCATATGACCCCTCCTAGGAGCCTCTTATGACCCTTTATGACATTTTAAGACCTCTAAGATGTATTCTTAGGGATCGTAAAGGGTCTTAAAGGGTCATAAAGGGTCCTAAGATACAATAGATGAGAAACATAAATGTAGGCATCATGGTCACAATTGTTTGGAAACACAACATAATTGATTAGTATACCTAGATGCGTTGCATCATCTGGGTATACCATTCAATAATGTTGTGTCTCCAAAAAATTGTGACCATGATGCCTACATTTATGTTTCTCAACTATTGTGATATCTACATTTATGTTTCTCATTTGTCATGTTTATGTGCATGTTCTTTATGTGTATCTACTATAAATTCTATTAAAAAAATTAGTATCTACAATAGTCCTTTGTTAACCACATTTACACATATGATGCCAACAAAGTAGTGCACAAACTACACAAAGAAGGCATCACAAAAATATGATTTCTGCTTTCTCCATTGAAGCAATCTTGGTGGCAGTAGTTGCCTCTTGAGCCTTGCACAAGTTCCACTCATTTCCTACATCAGGTATAGATGTAGATGGGGTAGATGTAAATGTGGTTTGATCAACCCACCAAAAGTATTGACATCCACTATTTCCCTACAATACCAAATGTACATTAGTTCTTCATTAAATGATTAATTAGTTGTCACATTATTTTTAAATCATAAAATATAATTATGTATCTAGACCTTTTTCCTATTTGGGCAAACCAAAAATTGATGCCCAGGATTACTTGTTGTGCATGATGTCTTCAACATGCATGGGCCAACACCACATTGACACATAGGCACATTGACCAAAGTCATCGACTCTATTTCGATAAATATTGCATTATCACAAATATTGCATTATCATTATTTTATTCATGCATACTAATTATAATTACAATAAAAAGAAAAATACTAATGTACACTTGCACATTTTTTGGCTAAGTAAAAGTCATTGGTTTAAATCACTAGACACTCAAAACAAAATGACAAACCAAAGACAACCACGCAATAAAAAGAAATTACTAAGCAATTCAGAATTAGCTCACTCCATTGCGGGGAACAAAGAGAATCCCATGTGATTTTACATCATTGATGTGCAAGGAAATAGAAAATTAGCAAAAGAAACTTTGATATAAGTAGGACATATAAAACAAGTTGAATAAGAGTAGTACATATAAAATAATCATTAGACATGCCAAACATCTGGCATAATTGTACATTTCATTCATGTCATTGATATTCTTCTTCATCCATCTCATCATCAAGATCATTGTCATTGATGACATCATCACCACCACTATTATTTCTATTGTCATTATCATCACCATCAGCATCATCATCATCCTCATCAGTAGCAGCATCATTGTCATCTTCTTCTTCATATTCTTCTTCGACTAGCTCTTGATCATGATCATCATCTACATCATCTTCCACTTCTTCATCTTCCTCGGTATCTTATTCCATCTCATTATACTTTATCGGCCTTCCTCTTGGATCATGTCTAACAACAAATGACCAACCCGGTTTATGTGGAACCTCTGAGTAAAATACCTTCTCACATTGGCTTGGAAGAACATAAGGCTCTTCTCCAACTGTATCCTCTCCAACTGGTTCAATTTTGATTCTTCTTGTCTTTAAGCCATTACAACTCTTGCATGGACAATAACATTTGTCATCACCTTCTCTTTGAAAGTTAGACAACAATCTAGCTATTGTCTCCCTATTTTGATCGAATTCCCTTGTATTATCTAACATGATCCTTAATGTGTATATCTACAAAAAAAATTGGAGATGCCTCCTTTTATTAGCTTCATGTCACCTTCTCATAGCTTCTCAGTTTCTAAGATAGTTCACCAAAGGCTTTGTAGGAAACCAAGTAAGGGGTATTCTTGAATTCAAACACATTGAGCTGCTACAACTGAATTATAAATCATGAATTCACTATAAAATCAATTCACTATAAATCAAGGGGCATTATAAATCATGAATTCGCTATAAAATTAATGTATTGCTCTAGATTTCATATGGATATTTTGTCAAATGGTTGGCAAGCATGTTTAGTCAAATGGAGTTATATCATTTGAAATTGATATATGATAGGTTGATATCAAATTCTATGTCCCTATTTGATCTAATAGCATCAATATAACAAACAGACCACCGACCAATCAAATAGGGACATGAGGTGCTCAAACAGTGAGCTCATAAAACAATATATTTAGTCTTAATAAAATCTTATAAAATAACATATATTGTGTGAAGTGTTTGATCTCTCTTTATTTGTTTTGTTGTTTTGATATTCACTATGTGGTACTCCCTATTTATGATCATTTCATGAGGAAATGTCTTAATCTCTTGTGGGTTGCAAGCCAAGGAATCATGCATTATTTATGAGCTCACTGTTTGAGCACCGACCAATCAAATAGGGACATGAGGTGCTCAAAAAATGACCTCATAAACAATACATGATGCCCTAGTTGTAGATAGTTATCTCTTCTATCATGATGAAGGAGTGAAAGGTAATCATCAATGAGGTTGTTGCTATTAGATCATATATTAATACACTTACTATTTTGAATTTGAGCTTGGGTATCATGGAATGTTATTGTTGTCATTCAATGCTTGATGTTGTTGTGCACCATATATTGTTTTATAAATTTTTTATTTCATTGAGACCGTGAGCTTGGCATTTGTAATGTATTTTCTGTTATTCAATCAATGCTACCATGTTGTTGAGGTTGTAGATGCATTGAATCACCACTGCCATTCTTCTTTGATAGCAAAAATATAACAAATAGAGCACCCTCCAATCAAATAGGGACATAAGACATTTAATGCATTATTACTTCATCATGATGATAAAAATTTGATTGGCTCAAAGCACATAGAAATTCAAAATAGTGGGATATCTTAATCTTTATGAGCTCAAATTCAAAATAGTAAGTGCATTATTTTATTATTGATGTCCCTATTTGATCTAATAGCATCAATATAACAAACAAAGCCTTGACCAATCAAATAGGGACATGAGGTGCTCAAATAGTAAGCTCATAAAACAATATATTTAGTCTTAATAAAATATTATAAAATAACATATATTGTGTGAAGTGTTTGATATCTCTTTATTTGTTTTGTTGTTGATATTCACTATGTGGTACTCCCTGTTTATGATCATTTTATGAGGAAATATCTTGATGGCTTGCGGGCTGCAAGCTAGGGCATCATGCATTATTTATGAGCTCACTCTTTGAGCATCGACCAATCAAATAGGGACATGAGGTGCTCAAACAATGAGCTCATAAACAATGCATCATGCCCTAGTTGTAGGTAGTTATCTCTTCTAAAATGATGGAGGAGTGAAAGGTAATGATCAATGAGGTTGCTACTATTAGATCATACATTAATACACTTACTATTTTGAATTTGAGCTCATGCATCATGCAATGTTATTGTTGTCATTGCATGCTTGCTACTTTTGTGCACCATATATTTTTTTATACACTATTTATTTCATTGAGACCATGAGATATTGTAGTAGATTGTATTCCTTTGGGGTCTGATCTATTGTAGTTGTTTCTATTTTCTTTGAATCACTATTTACAATTACTTTTGATGCAATATTCATGTGACTAACAAGAACAAAATGGTGAACGAGTGTATTTGACAAAGATAAACATGAGACATTTTGTTGGACTGATTGGGTTGGCCTAGTACCATTTACATGGCCTGGCCAGATATTAAACAGTGAGCTCATGAACAATGTATGATGCCCTATCTTGTAGCCTATGAGCCATCAAGACATTTCCTCATGAAATGATCATAAATGGGTAGTACCACATAGTGAATATCAACAAAAAAACAAATAAGAGAGATCAAACACTTCACACAATGCCTTGAAGGTAATAGAAATGATGCCCTAGCTCTCAAAGCTCGCAGATCATCAAGCATTCCAAATGAAAAGATGTAAACAATGTTAGAAAGTAAAGTCCACCAAGATAATTGAGAAGGGGGGGGTGAATCAATTATCAGATATTTTTAACTTTTATCAACTTCAATAGCATTTAACCATGTAAGCAATATAATTACCAACCATAGAAAGATGCTCATACACAATGACATAATAACACAAGATATGTTGACTAGGGAACCTCTTGATCAAAGAGTAAACCCTGGTGGGAATGATGCCCACAAAAGATGCACTAATATGAATATTCCTTGTGAAAGGATGGACTCTGTTAGGAGTCTTATGAAATACATTTAGTATATATAAATCCCTTTTAGGAGATTTTGAATCCCTGTTAAAAGATTCTAACCCTATTAGGAGTTATTGAAGATAGAAGGACCAACTATCGAAACAGCTTTAGGGTAAGATCACTAAACTCACTATCCAAATAATCTTTTCATTATTCAATAGAATAATATGTTACCTCTTCTTTGACTATGCCAAACTGCACTCACCGCTACATCAGATCTTTGTACTTCGCATGTCTTCCTTCACAATTTTGCTCTCATACTTAGCTCTTTTCTTTACTTCATGCATACCGCATCACACATCAACATTTCAACATGGAAAAACATTCCTTCCTTTATAACACACTCAAATATTTACAAATGAGTCAGCACACAATTACAAAATAAAACTTTCCACATGCTACATCAAAATTACAGAAAACTATCGGCTTCCAGATACAATAACTCTTCACTCGTGCGACCTCAAAGTTTGCACTGTGAACCACATTACTAACAATGTGTCTCAAACTTCCCTTTAACTACGCAAAACCATATTCCATCCTGATTAGGAGATATCATCCGATTTCCAAAAACTACTACTCAGGGACATTGCCTAAATACTGCTTCCACCAAAATGCTCATAACTTTCATGAATAAAATAATTACTGTCTACACTCTTAACCATAGACATATAACATATCAAAGAGTATAACCTCAACATCACATATCTCCAACTCTAATATTCCACATGTGCTAATCAAAATATTGTCTACTTCGCTGCAAGTCTCCAGAAGATCACTTTGTTGACATCAATGACAATCATAGTCATGAATGCAACAACAACTGCTACATAATGACTGCCAAGCATTCAACATTCATTCCTAAAAATCTCCTCCATTGGAATTAATGGCAACATAGATGAAAAAAATCTAGTGTTACAAAAATCCAATACTGCAACACTGCTTCTTCAAATCCTCTTCATCAATCAAATCTTGCTTCGTTATCCTGTTTAGTTCTCTCCAACAAATGGTACAAGTGATTTTTCATGTACACTTCTCCCCCATTGACATCAATGACATAAATTTCATCACTATGTCAACAAAAACTCAATGTCAAAAGACACTGTTCAGAAAATACATTCATAAGAGTCATCATGACTAAGTTTAGATACACATACTCCTCCATAGAGGAAGTACCAACATCCAATCCAAAAGAAAGATAGGGTTCATCTACCACTGGATGGATGCAACCAACTACATTAGTAATCAAAAGTAGGCTGGGGCATAACCCCAAGCATACCTCTCAGATACTCAAATGTATCCTTAGGCAAAGGCTTAGTAAATATGTCTGCTTGTAATACCCCAAAAATGGGCTATAAGTTCATTAATCTCCTACATCTTCAATTCGAATGAAATCGACATCAAAGTCCTAATCTAAGGCACATCTAAACATCATCAAATCATAATTGATTATCTTAAATTCTACATTGGGGAATATTCCTAGCAATATTCCTAATTATCTTAATTATCTTTAATTTAATGATTATTTGGCGATAAATCACATTTATCCTAAAGTTTGATTAATTGAATATTTTCATATTTAATTAATTAGATTTAATATTTGCCACTTAATTATGTAATTAAATTTAATTCTATCTATTATTAATTGTATTATTTAATTTTGACAATAAATCTAATATCATATGAATAATTGATTAAATTCTTATTTAATTAATTAAAACAAGTTGTCATTATTTAATAATATAATTTTTAATAAAAATTTGATTAAATAATTGATTAACCCATAAATCAATTATTTTATTTTTAAAAGCAGTTAAGTTGGAAATAAATCACTTTATTATTAAATTAATTCATAAATAAAACATGCACAATCATAAAAGCAAACAACTATCAATTATCAATTAAAGCTAAACTCTATTTTGAGTTAAAGCTTAGCTTTTGCATGTTTTTGTGAGTTAATTATCCTTTATTTAAAAATAACTCAAAAATCAACCTGAGTTATTTGAGTGATTTATGGCTTTTTTTTTTATGCACCTCCAAAGCCCTGGATTTTTATAAAAACAAGGCTCAGCTCTTCATAATTCATCTCGCAAATTGCAAACTTACTCTACAGGAATCATAGCATATCAGATTTGGAGAATTTGCACAATTGGAGCTTGAAAGAATCAACTTGCGAATTCAAAGCTTTGTGAGATCAATTTCAATTGCATATTTTTCATATCATAGCATAGAATTTCATAGCTTTGCATATCATTGTTAAATAGATCAATTCATAGCATATCAATTTTCCATATTAGCATAGATTCCATATCAAGTTTTCATATCATTGCATAGAAAATATCAAAAATATAGATTAATTGCATTCAATTTCATATCCATCTTTTGCATTCAAATCTTTCATTTAGGTTTCGTCTAGGTCACTAATCTCGATTACAATCTGAGAACATCAATCTCGCACCTATTAGAAGGCAGTAAATCGCTTGGTTAGATTAGATTTTAATTTTGCATGATTTTGATTATAGCTAACCTCTAATGTTTTACTGAGTGTTGTGTCGACAAATTAGGTACAAAATTAACACACACAT
Source organism: Chamaecyparis obtusa (assembly GCA_027943335.1). Taxonomy (NCBI): domain Eukaryota; kingdom Viridiplantae; phylum Streptophyta; class Pinopsida; order Cupressales; family Cupressaceae; genus Chamaecyparis; species Chamaecyparis obtusa. The sequence continues at coordinate 233,492 of BSBK01005551.1, read as the reverse complement.
TTTTGGCGCCCACCGTGGGGCAACCCACCTTTGCATGCTAGTTTTGATTTTTTTTTGGGAGCTAAAACTCCAAGGTTTCAAAGATTTAATTTTATCTCCCAAACGGCTTAGATTTTTGGTCTGAAATTTTTTTTTCAGGTTGAAGACATATTAGGGAAGCTTTGAAAAAAAATTTAGAATTTTTTGAATTATTTTGAATTTTAAATAATTTTTTTTTGATGTTTCATAAAATATTAATATTTGACCCAAATTAGCATATTTTTTGGAAATTTTTATATTTTTGGAAAGAACTATAAATTATACAGGGGGTCCATTCTTTTTGTTTTAAATTTGGACATGATATAATAGCTCAAATAGTCAATTTACAAAAACTGGTCTGTTTTGATAAAATAGGTCTTTAGGGCACAAATGAAGAGATTTTTCTAAAAATTTTACATTTTTGGAAAGCTCTTTATTTTTTAGTAGGGGTCTCTATTCTAAATTTCTATTTTTGTGGACAAAATCATATCAAAAAAATCAGATCTTGTTGACTAGGTCAAATGTAGTGCAAAAAAATTAAAATTTTATGATGGGTATGCACTTATTTTTCATATGATTCAATGCATGATATGAGTTGTCATTTGGATTAATTTCTGGTTATTATTGCTCCTAAAAATTGATTTTTAGATCTAACCTTAGGGTTTTCATAAGTTGAATATATTTTACATATCTTGTTTGCTTGTTGGAGAGTTCGCCACTTGCTTGCATGAAAAAGCTTAACAAAAATTGCTAAAAATCAGGTAAAATCTACTAAGTGCATTGCAAGGATCCCAGGTATTCTCCTTCATCTAATAACATTTCAATTTGGGACTTAAAATAAATCTCTTATGTGTCAAGCTTGTGTGCATCTTTTCATGCTTTTGATCTATTTCTACACACTTGCATAATTTGATACTAGGTTATGATCCCTTAAGGATTCATTAAGTAGTCTTAGAATATGTGTGATTGATCTTGATTTCTATCTTGGGTTATTGGACTCGCTAATCTGTCGGCCCCTCATTTCTGCCCCGTGGTTGCAATCTCAGTGCCATAAAGGGGAGGGGTCAACAGGACAGAAGCGTTAAGTGTTCCACTTGGCAACCCTTTTGTGCTTTTAGGAACTCACTTGTTTTCTAAGTTGGGGACTCATTTTCAGCTTGTGTGAGGTGTTAAGTGTTCCACCTTGTGGACTCATCTCATATTTTCTTTAAGCGTTAAGTGTTCCTCTTTCTACTTTTTGGATGCTTTTGGTAGATTTGCTTTCGGGAATATATCTGTGCTCACATAGTAATTAGGCCCTATGAACACTATTTGTGATTCTTGAGAGATTGGATTCCTAGAGAAATCTTTCTTGATGACAGAATCCTTGTAGGTAGGGAGGATACTTAGTGTGTTTCACATTCAACTTAGTTAGTGCGTCTTCTCTTATTGATCGACACATTCTCTCCCTGGAGAGGTTGATAGATCACGTGGGGTTGATATTATGAGCTTTGGTGAATCAAAATTGGTTAGTGCATTTTCTCTTATTGATTGATACATTCTCTCCCTGGAGAGGTTGATAGATCACGTGGAGTTGATATCATAGACCTTGGTGGAACAAAACTTTGTCTTAGTGTGTCGGATTAATCTGCTTGCTTTGTTTGGGTTAAAAGTGAAAAGGTGTCAAAAACCTTAGATCTGGAGCCAAGTCCCCTTGTGGTATAAATCTGTGAGTCACCTTTAGAGAGGGTTAACCGTAGCGGACAATCCCTTCACAGGGAAAACTGCGTTGATGGAACCTCAAGCGGTAATAGCCATTTTCGCCATGGTAGTGACAGCAGCTATATAAATGTCCTTGTGGAAGAAATCTCCATGGGTATGGTTCATTGTTGGGTTGTCAGATCTCCCTAGCAGCTCTTGAAGATTAAGTTCTCGGATTGTGTCAAAACCCTGGTGCGCCGGGATTGGAGTTCACCCCTTTGAATCATAAAAGTTGTAGAGTCAAACCATTACTAAACACCCTAGAGAGGCCAATTTTTCATTCTCAAGTATATGTGTGTTATTGAAAAACTTTTCAGAACATACACAATTAGTACTCTCAGGGATTAGCACAATTTGGTCACTTGATTGTTCATGCGCAAGGTTGCTTTTGCCCTTGCTCATTGTTTTCAGACATGCTTGGAATCACTTGCTTGTTGTTCTGCGTGCTTGTTTATCTACTTGGCTATTGAAAATGATCAAATCTGGTATAACCTTCAAAATTTGGACAGTACAATTTGCAAACAATCCAAAACTAAAGACCTTAAATTTTGCAAAAATTGACGTAAAATCTTTCTGGAGTCAAAAGTCATTTCAGGAAGTCAGACAGTCATATGAGTTTTATCAAGTGTCATTTCAGTATTGCCCATCTGTCATACGATTGAGAACCCAATGTCGTACGAGTTTTCAAACTAGCAAATTCAAGAAAGTCAAAACCCTGTTAGCAACTGTCGTACAAGTTTTGTCAACTGTCGTATGAGTTTAGCAACTGTCATTTCATAGACTACCCAGTGTCATACAATTCTGCAGAGTGTCGTTTGGAAAAATTTGAGAGAGTTGTCAAAAATTGTCAAATTGCAAGATATCTAATGTTTCCAGCCTAGTTCCAAAATCTGTCAAAAATATCACTATGTCAGGAACAGAGCAGTAGCTATTGAAAATCAGTACACATGTCTCAAAGAATCAGTACACATGAGGAAGAAATTTTGATCGCCGCTATGATGAAACAAATACATGCTATGCAAGTCCAGCTTGACAAACTTGAGAAAGAAAAGGAACCTAAAGAGTTCTCCATGGAATCTCTATACTCTTTTCCATTTGATAAAGACTTGTACATGTCACCATGCCCCCAGAAAAAATTTGAGCAATATGATACCTCTTCCACAGAGAGTGACACATCCAGCTTTGGAAACTATCATGACTATGATGATAGATAATGTAATGATACCTATGACACCTCTGTTCCTAAGAGTCCTCCTCGTCGTTCATTCCTACTTACTACAAATGGGCCATCACATTGGATAGATCGTGATGGTAATCCATATGATTCTGATTTTGAAAGAGATTTTGATGGCTTTTGTGGACAATACCTTGATGATGATCTATCTACTACTACTGAGGACTATAAAATACATCGTGCTAGCTTGAAACGTCAATACTATAAGGATCTCTCCTCTAAGAACTCTCAGGTTGAAAATAAAGATTACACTCTCAAGCAAGATCATGTTAATGCTGAACCTTTGTCTAGTGATGGTTCCCTTCCATCCCCTACTTCCTCCAATACCCATACATTTCCTAAAGTTTCTAAGTCTTTCAAATCTTTCACAGAACCTTCATCTGATACAAGCCCTGATACTTTTTATGCGGTTCCCTATAGTTATCCTCCAGGGCTACCTCTTAAAGAAACTCAAGCTAACCTTCACTTGGCTGCAAATACTTTCAATAATGCTAAACCTAAAGAGCCTATGCCTTCATATGCTACAATGCCTACTTCAACTAGTCCTCCACCATCTCTTCCAAAGTCATCCATACAATTCCAACATGCTTCCTTGTCCTTAGAAGTGGCTCCATGTCAAGAGGACTCTAAAAATGATGAAGAAAAGAACATAAAGAAAGATCAAGATCAAGAACCCTCCATGTCATCCACTCCTTTTCACGATCTCTCTTATCTGCCTCAGGGTTCTTTTGATCCTGTACCCCCTTTTTCATGCATTCCACCATGTCTTAAGTCTTCTCCTAAGCAATATCAAGCTACTACTCACACTGTTGAGCTTATTGACAATCAAAATGACCTTACTACACTTGCACTTTCCAAAGATGATACTTCCATTAAGGTTGGTAAAAATAGTGTTGTTACTTCCAATGTTAAGCCTATTGAAAAATAAGAGAAAAATTATGCGCTTATGCTATCCAAAGATCCTTGTCAAGATCAAAGTCTTCCATCTTCTTATTCTACCACTCCATGTTCACTTCCACTTTCTACTCTTCCTAAGTCTTTGCAAGCTTTGAAAAATCCTATCAAAGAAGGTGCTCATATTTAAGATGTCCATGATTCTATTGAAAATTCTAATGCTCACTCTAAAGATGTTGATATCCTTGGTTGTCATATAGATGCTGATGAACTTATTGATTATCCTTTTGCATCTTCCACTTCCATCCTTGGACCTCTTCCACCACTACAAAGATCTTCACGCCTTCCTTCCATCTTGGGTCCTTATGTCCCTTCATTTTCCCCTCCTAACTCTCCTAATTTTCCATCCATCTTGGGTCCTTACATACCTCCATCTCCCATCTTTCCTCAAGATCAACATAGATGCATACCCTTGAATCCTTTTCATCCACCCACCCATCTAAACCAGTCGTATCCTCCCTCTTCCACAAATCCCAAGTCTTTTGGAAGTAACTTGAATGTTCAATACAAGAAAAAGAAGCAATGCAAGAATCCATCAAAAAAAGAAGATCACCATGTCTCCTCTAATCGACACAGAGGCATAAAGTCAAAAGAGATATCTAAGAAAAAAACTACAAGACAAGTATGGGTTCCAAAATCCATCATTGAAGATATTCTCTCTAGATCATCAAAAGGAAATAAAAAGCCTTAGAAAAAAGTGAAATTGACATTCAAGCTTCCAAAGGCTTCCACTTCATCTCCCTCCAAAAATATTCTTCCATTTCATGTGCCTAAACCACAACCTCTGCTATCCATTCGCCATATTCCTTCACGTATTCCTTCATTCACGATTCCTCCATTCTCTCACCACCCTTCAAGGTATGTGTTGATGTTGAACTTTCCTTCCTTTCCATCTACCCTTTCACAATCCTTCCATGCATTATCCTTCTACCTCCTATCCTTTTTCCTCACTTGCCTATTCCTCCTATCTTCCAACCTCACTCGCTTTACATAAAACCTTATCCTCCATTTTTCTCTTTCATCTCCCTTTCCCTATCAACATCTTTGAGCGTATCATTTTGAATCTTTGGCATATCATGGTTTATCCTTTCAAGGAGCATTATCTAAAAAGCTTTCCTTCTTCCAAAAAAGAAATGAAAAATAAAAAAAATTGAAAATGTGCCTTGGTGGAAACCTGGAAATAGGTGCCTTGGTAGCAAAAGTAAAGAGAAATAAACTCATCCTATGGTAAAACCACTCCCTTGTGGCACCTTGGATAAGTACCATGATGATAACCTGGCAATCAGGCATCATGCGTAGTTCTTCTACATATTTCATCCATTCCATCTTCTCTCTTTGATCTTGACAATGTTAATCTATACACGAATATTTGGCTATTTTGTGAGCTATCTTACGGTGATCTTGCTTTCATTCCTTCCATGTTTAGCCTTCATATCCATCTTCCTCCATTCATTTTCACCTATCGCTATCCTTTTCCCCTTTGGTCTTGATCTAAAAAAAAAGAAAAGAGTAAAACACAGTGCTATGAAGCCTCTTAACATGTCTACTCCTTTAGACTGCATCCTTTCCTGCTCTTGCATCATGCTTTTGTGACTTATCCTATGCTAGCCTTTCATTACTTATCCAAATATACTTTACATGACAATTTTTCCCTAGCTTGGGTATTCGAGGAGTTTTCCCTTGAAGATTTCTTCCCTTCATTATCCTTTATTCTCTTGTCTTCCATCTCTTCCACGAGCTTGTCAATCCCTCTTGTTCTCCACCTTGCTAGACATTGGGACTGCACGATATGATCTTGTTTGGGAGTTTGCAAATGAAGAAAGATGCTATCAAGTATACCAAGTATCAGAATAATTATCAGAACAAGTATCAGAACCAGTATCAGAACAATTATCAGATTCATTATCAGAATCAGTATCAGAATCAGTATCAAAACTAGTATCAGAACAATTATCAAAATCAATATCAATACCAGTATCAGAACAATTATCAGAATCAATATCAGTACCAGTATCAGAACAAGTATTAGAACCAATATCAACACAAGTATCAGAACAAGTATCAGAATACGTATCAGATCAAGTATCAGAACACCTACTGGGGCTACACCATTCACTTTAGTTTATGGTTCTGAAGCGGTACTGCCTATTGAGGTTGAAATCCCATCACTCAGAATCAGAATGCATGGACTTGTCACTGATGAAGACTACAGAGTGTCTAGGTTACAAGAACTTGAACTGCTAGATGAGCGCAGACAAGCAGCGTATGATCATCTCAGAGTGTATCAGAAAAGAATGTCTAGAGGCTACAACAAGAAAGTTAGACACAGAGAATTTCAGGTTCGTGATCTAGTCTTGAGAGAAAATCCTAAAAATCAATCCCATCGAGAACACAAGGGGAAGTTTGAACCCAACTAGCTGGGTCCCTTTGTAATCACTGCTACTTTTGGCTCTGGTGCTTATCAACTCTCAACAACTGAAGGAGAACAGCTCCGAGAACCAATCAACGTTCTCCATCTGAAGAAATTCTACGCCTAAGGCATTCAGTGCTTGGTAAATGTCCTGAAAAAAATCTTAAAAATCAGAAAAAGTCCTGAAAAATTGAACATCTTGGTGAAAACCTAGCAATAGGCACCTTGATGATTCACAAAAAAAATATCAAAAAATATCAAAAATTCAAGAAAATCAAAAAATATCAAAAATACCAAAAAAATTAAAAAAATGAAAAATACCAAAAAAATTGAAAAAATGAAAAATACAAAAAATGAAAAAAAGAAAAAGTGCCTTGGTGAAAACCTGGAAACAGGCGCCTTGGTAGCAAAAATAGAATCTCTACCAAGATGGTGAAAACCTGGCAAATGGGCGCCACTTGTTCAAAATGCTCCATCTATCAGCACAATCTTGGTCTTTCCCAGCTTTCAGTCTTGCTTTAGTTTGTACATATCTCTCGGTTTGTTTCTGCATTTCTAGTTTTCAATAAGTCAGATTGTACACCAATCATCTTGAGCATCTATATCTTATCAATGTTCAAACTTGGGGGCAATCAATGTCATATCCTATGGCCTCCAATGTATCTTAGACGTGTCATGTCCAGTCAAAATCCTTTGAAGCTTCATGTGAGTCAGTCAGTCAGTCTTGTCTCCAGAAAGGATTTTGCATCTACAATACGGCAATCAAACATCAAAACTCAATTGAAAATAATCTATGCTTTTTACGTGCTTTTATCTCCTTGTATGCTTACTAATTCGCATTGAGATTTTTGCATATTGTGTCCCTTCGAGCTCCTCAATGATGTCCTTTACAGGATTTAGAAAGTGATGACTGAGGGCATAATCTTTTCTTGGTTTTCTGCTTGTATGTGAAATCTAATAACTTTGGAAATTTTGGATTGAAATGGTGTCTGACTATAAGAGCCTCTATCTCGAATTGGATGGCCATGCGTACCTCAACCATTGATACCTAGAAAATTCAAGGAAGTTTGATCTAACTATTGTCTTTTTGAGTAAGTTCTTTCTCCTACCGTGGAATGCAATCTTGCCTAAGGATGTGAATGATAAAGGGTCACTACGGGTAATTCACATTGGATTTAGAATGATCTCTTCACTGTTTGATGTGTTTGCAATGCAAGGTGTACTTAGGTCATCACGACGTTTATGTTTTGATGCTTGTACAAATTGCTATATCAAAATGGACATGATATTCAGGTCATCCTGGCGTTTGTGCCTTGGTGCTTATATCTGATCCAACATTCTGAAAACAAATCAATACTCATATGTCCATGGTTGTATAACCAGTGGGTGTTGTATTGATTCTTGCGCATACAAATCGATATTCATATGTCTATAGTTTCATAGCTAGTGGGCATTGTATTGATTTATCCGGTTACCAAAAAGCTCAATGATGATAACAAATCGACATATGATCAGTGACTAGGTCCTAGCTCTTAGGTTGCATTTCATATTGCATGCTTCTTTGCATTTTTTCATCTTTGCATGATCTCACAATGACTAAACGAACTTCAATGCTTAAACAAATCTCCACTTGTCTCTTCAAATCTAACAACAGATAAATCTCACACGAAGGTTCCTCCAATGAAATAGCAAGTAGAATCCTTTTCGGGATCAAAATTGAAATCTGAGATCATTTATCTTATTCACTACTTGCATAATCAACCTTCAATTATCACAGAAATTCAGTATTCAACTTAACTAATTATCTTACATCAAACTATCAAAATTTCAACTTGGTCAACCATGGTCAACTCATGGTCAAACCTAGTCAAACTTGGTCTTTTAGGACCTCCAAATGATGCAGAATGCATTCTCGAATGTGTATAACCACACTTCTCAAATCAATTCACATGCTTCTAAACTATAACGCTGACTTTTCTTGTCAGATTTCAATTTTAATCCCAAAGGGGTCATGGTATTGCACATCATTCAAAGTCTGTAAATCAAATTCTATCGATCAAATCTATCAATATCTTTCATCAGTGATCAAGACAACAATCACGTCTAGTCGCTGATTCATCAAAAGTCCTCATCACTTGGGGCAAATCTATCATCACTTGGGGCATATCAGATTCATCAAGATCCATATCAATCTGGTATTCTCCTAATCTTGTAAACTATATTAGTTTTTGCACCCATCGGTTCATCAGTGTTCTTCCCTTGGTTCTTTGGCAACTGAAGGATTTGGATGTGATACCTGCTAGTTCTGCTAAGAAAATCGAGTCTAGAACGGGTCACTCACTTCTTTGCAATCCTAAGGTTTGGAATCAGGTGTTTTGACACTTTTTCGCAATCCGCAGTTCATCGCTGCTATAGTGAACATTATCTTTGGTCATTCAGGACCTATTATCTTCATATCAAATCAATATCAATCAGCTTCTATCTCATATCAATTATCAATTTCGCATCAGTTTCATATCTCTATCAAACACAGACTTTCTTTGAACCACTGCGCTTCGCACAGTAATTCAAAGAGGGGCAAAATGTAATACCCCAAAAATGGGCTATAAGTTCATTAATCTCCTACATCTTCAATTCGAATGAAATCGACATCAAAGTCCTAATCTAAGGCACATCTAAACATCATCGAATCATAATTGATTATCTTAAATTTTGCATCGAGGAATATTCCTAGCAATATTCCTAATTATCTTAATTATCTTTAATTTAATGATTATTTGGTGATAAATCACATTTATCCTAAAGTTTGATTAATTGAATATTTTCATATTTAATAAATTAGATTTAATATTTGCCACTTAATTGTGTAATTAAATTTAATTCTATCTATTATTAATTGTATTATTTAATTTTGACAATAAATCTAATATCATATGAATAATTGATTAAATTCTTATTTAATTAATTAAAACAAGTTGTCATTATTTAATAATATAGTTTTTAATAAAAATTTGATTAAATAATTGATTAACCCATAAATCAATTATTTTATTTTAAAAAGCAGTTAAGTTGGAAATAAATCACTTTATTATTAAATTAATTCATAAATAAAACATGCACAATCATAAAAGCAAACAACTATCAATTATCAATTAAAGCTAAACTCTATTTTGAGTTAAAGCTTAGCTTTTGCATATTTTTGTGAGTTAATTATCCTTTATTTAAAAATAACTCAAAAATCAACCTGAGTTATTTGAGTGATTTATGGCTTTTTTTTTATGCACCTCCAAAGCCCTGGATTTCTATAAAAACAAGGTTCAGCTCTTCATAATTCATCTCGCAAATTGCAAACTTACTCTACAAGAATCATAGCATATCAGATTTGGAGAATTTGCATAATTGGAGCTTGAAAGAATCAACTTGCGAATTCAAAGCTTTGTGAGATCAATTTCAATTGCATATTTTTCATATCATAGCATAGAATTTCATAGCTTTGCATATCATTGTTAGATAGATCAATTCATAGCATATCAATTTTCCATATTAGCATAGATTCCATATCAAGTTTTCATATCATTGCATAGAAAATATCAAAAATATAGATTAATTACATTCAATTTCATATCAATCTTTTGCATTCAAATCTTTCATTTAGGTGTCATCTAGGTCACTAATCTCGATTACAATCTGAGAACATCAATCTCACACCTATTAGAAGGCAGTAAATTGCTTGGTTAGATTAGATTTTAATTTTGCATGATTTTGATTATAGCTAACCTCTAATGTTTTACTGAGTGTTGTGTCTATAGATTAGGTACAAAATTCACACACACACTACTCTCTATTCCTTTGTGCTTATGTACTCCAGTCTAACTTCTTTCTTAGCAACTTTCTCTCTTAAAACATGATATTTGATCTCTATATGCTTTGTCTTAAAATGTAACACAGGATTCTTAGACATACTAACTGTGCTGGTGTTGTCACAATGTATGACAATAGGCTCAACAAAATTAATTCCAATATCCTTCATCATTTTCTACATCCAAATTATCTGGTTACAATTGATTATTGCTGCTACATACTTTGCTTCTGTTGTGCTCTGTGAAATACAATTCTACTTCTTTCTTAGCCAAGAAACTAATCTTCCTCCAAGAAAAAGGGCTCCACCATGGGTGTTTTTCTTGTCATCAACACTACCTCCCCAATCAACATCTGTATATGCACATAGGGTAAAATCATTAGATTTTTCATACCATAATCCATAATCCATTGTGCCTCTTAAATATCCCAGTATCCTCTTTACTGGTGGATAATGTGATTCTCTAGGATCAACTTGAAATCTTGCTACCATTCCAATTGAATGTTGTATATCTGATCTAGTATATGTTAAGTATTGCAATCCTCCAATCATGGATATGTATTTCTTCTGCTTAACTGTCGGTGTTTCATCTTTGCTAGATAGTTTGTGTCCTGTAACCATAGGTGTTCCAATTGGTTTACAATTCTCCATTCCAAATCTTTTTAGTAAATCATTCAAGTACTTTGTCTGACATACAAAGATACCATCATTATTCTATGTTATCTGTAATCCTAAAAAGTATTTCATCTCACCAATCATACTCATTTTAAATTCAATCTTCATTTCATCAGCAAATTTGTCACTAGCTTCATCTTCTCCTCCAAAGATAATGTCATCAACAAAAATAACTATAACCAACAAACCATTTTCAATTTCTTTTGTGTATAGACTGCTATCAGTTGTTCCTTTAGTAAATCTCAATTTCAACAAATACTTATCCAGTCTAGCATACCAAGTTCTAGGTGCTTGCTTTAGTCCATATAATGCTTTCTTTAGTTTACATACCATATCTCCTTCTTTGGTCAAAGGAAAACCTTCAAGCTGCTCAATGTAGACTTCTTCTTCTAATTCACCATTCAGAAATGCAGACTTCACATCCATCTGATACACTTTAAATTTCTTCAAAGATGCATAGGCCAAAAATATTCTTACTACTTCAAGTCTTGCTACTAGTGCAAAAGTTTTTTCATAGCTGATTCCTTCTTGCTGTGAGTATCCCTTACATACCAATCTTGCTTTGTTTCTTACCACTTCTCCTTGTTCATTCATCTTGTTTCTGAATACCCATTTAGTTTCAATCACATTTTTTTCTTTAGGTCTAGGGACCAATTCCCATGTCTTGTTCTTTTCAATCTGATATAGTTCTTCTTTTATAGCATTAATCCAATGTTTATCTTGACAAGCTTCACTAGTAGATTTAGGATCAATTTGAGAAATCAAACATAAATGTACCTTATTACGAGTCAGAACTCCTCTATCAAAACATCTAATAACTTTTTCAATAGGATGATGTCTTGATAGATACTTGTTTGGTATCATACTCATAGATCTTGTTTCAATTGTAGATTCTTCTCTAGATTCCTCTCTGGTTTCTTCTACAGGATTCTTATTCAATAAGTTTATTAGATTCAGTGTTAGGCTGAGGATTGGCTTCTTCATTAGATTCATAATCAAGCATTCTTTCCTAAATTTTGAACTTCTCATCAACTTTAACATTTGCACTCTCAACAATAGTTTTAGTTCTCTTATTGTAACATCTATATGCTTTTCTTTTCAAAGAATATCCAAGAAAAATTCCTTCATCACTTCTAGGATCAAACTTTCCAATATCATCATCTCTCTTTATATAACATTTGCTTCCAAAAATTCTAAAATACTTAACTGAGGGTGCATGTCCAAACCATAATTCATAAGGTGTCTTTTCTATGTCTACTCTAATTTGTACTCTATTCATTGTATATACTATTGTATTCACTGCTTCTCTCTAGAATGTCTTCACCAAATAATTCTCAAATAACATAGCTCTTGCTACTTCAGTCACTCACCTGTTTCTTCTTTCTGCAACACCATTTTGTTCAGGTGTTCTAGGGGCTGAAAACTATCTCTTAATGCCATTCACTTCACAAAAAGTGTTAAACTCTCTAGAAGTAAATTCACCACCTCTATCAGATCTCAAACATTTCATCTTCATTCCAGATTCATTCTCAACTTTATTCTTAATGATCTTAAAATTATCAAATGCTTTAGATTTTTCTTTTAGAAATACAATCCACATCATTCTTGTAAAATCATCAACAAGAATCATAAAATACCTTTCTCCATAGAATCCTCTAGTCCTGGTAGGACCACTCAAGTCTATATGAACAATCTTCAACTTCTATGCCGATGTGAACTTCTTACTAGGAAATGAACTTCTCTTCTGCTTAGCCATCACACATTCTTTGCAAATCATGTTAGTAGGCTTGATAATTTTAGGAAAATCCCTTATTGCAAGTGGAGTACTTACTTTCATAATGTTATCAAAGTTTATATAAAAAAACCTTCTATGCCATAACCAACTATCATCAATCTTAGTAATCAAACATGTCATCTCAGTAGGATTCAACTGAAATATATTGCCTCTGGTTCTAAATCTAGTTCCAATCAGATTTCCATCTTTATCCTTTATCACACAAGTTTTCTCAGTAAACCAAACTTGATATCCCTTATCAACTAACTGTCCAACACTCAAAAGATTATGTTTCAATCCTTCAACAAAGTAAACATCATCAGTATTAGTCTTTCCATCAAGAGTAATAGATCCTATCCCTTTAATCAAACAAGGTGCATTGTTACCAACTCTAAGAACTCCTCCATCATAATTATTAAACTTTATGAAATTTTTCATATCTCTAGTCATATGATGTGAACAACCACTATCTATAATCTAATCAGCTTTCTTTTCAACTTGGGAAACTAAGGCTTTTTCTTCCTTAACGTCAGATTTAGGATTTTCTTCTTTAATTGCTATAAATCCTATTTCATCATTATTCTTAGTATCACTTTCACTCAAGGTTCTTTCAATACTAGCTTCAAGATCTTCATCATTAGCATAATAACATTCCTTAGATCTTCTAGGCTTGAAATTATTTATGTACTTCTTAACTCTCTTAGGACATTTAGATGCAAAATGACCATATTCTTGACAAGTCCAACATTTAAAAATTTTCTTACCATTTGATTCTCTTTTCACAAGCAAGGCAATACCTTCTTTAATCTTCTTGTCTTGTTCATTTCTAGATCTGTTGCTGGTATAATCTCCACTCACACTGGTACTTCTTGAAAAATTAGGATGAACACTAAGAGCACTGAATGCTGTCTCCATTCTAGGTAAGTCTCCTAATACCCTCAAGTTCATTTCTGTTGCTTCCAATCTTCCAAGAAGAGTCTCTCTTGTAAAGTTTGTAGTACAAGGTATAACTTGTTCAATCATCTGTATTGTCTACTTAAATACAGGAGTAAATGTCCTCAAAATTTTGCATATCACTTCATTCTTTGTCTTTGATCCTCCATAAGATTTTATCCCTGCAACAATTTTTGACATTCTACCAATATAGCTTCTAACAGATTCATCTTCCATCATTCTAATATCCTCAAATGTGCATTCCAATTATGTAATCAAGTTCTCTTTGCATGTTCATCACCTTCAAAAGTAGATTGTAAAGCTTTCCAAATTTCATGAGATTTTTTAAAATATTTTACCTGACTGTATTCATTCTTTGGAAGTGTTGTCAAGAGTGCTTCTCTTGCAAGTATGTTACACATGAATAGATCTACCTCATCTTTTGAACTTGATTCAAGATTATCTTCTCCAATAATAGTCCTATCATTCTTTGTAATCAACCAATAACCTAGTCCTAAACATAGTAGATGTGTCTTCATCTTTTATTTCCAGCTATCAAAATTTACTCCATCAAACTTATGACTATCTTTCCTAAAATTCACCATGGATCTCCTTAAGCTTTTAAACTTTCCTTTCAAGGACCTGCCGCTCTGAGACCAATTGTTAGAAAGTAAAGTCCACCAAGATAACTGAGAGTGTGGGGTGAATCAGTTATCAGATAATTATAACTTTTATCAACTTCAACAGCATTTAACCATGTAAGCAATAGAATTACCAACCATAGAAAGATGCTCATACACAATGACACAATAACACAAGATATGTAGACTAGGGAACCTCTTGATCAAAGAGTCAACCCCGGTGGGAATGATTCCCACAAAAGATGCACTAATACGAATATTCCTTGTGAAAGGATGGACTCTGTTAGGAGTCTTATGAAATACATTCATTACATATAAATCCCTGTTAGGAGATTTTGAATCCCTATTAAAAGATTTTAACCCTGTTAGGAGTTATGGAAGATAGAAGCACCCACTGCCCAAACAGCTTCAGGGTAAGATCACTGAACTCACTATCCAAATAATCTTTTCATTATTAAACATAATAATATGTTACCTCTTCTATGACTGTGCCAAACTACACTCACTGCTACATCAGATCTCACTTTCAGATCTTTGTACTTCGCATGTCTTCCTTCACAATTTCTCTCTCATACTTAGCTCTTTTCTTTACTTCATTCTTACCACATCACACATCAACATTTCAACATGGAAAAACATTCCTTCCTTTATACCACACTCAAATATTTACAAATGAGTCGGCACACAATTACAAAATAAAAGTTTCCACACACTACATCAAACTTACACAAAACTATCGGCTTCCAGATATAATAACTCTTCACTCGTGCAACCTCAAAGTTTGCATTGTGAACCACATTACTAACAATGTGTCTAAAAATTCTCTTTAACTACACAAAACCATATTCCATTTCAATTAGGAGATATCATCCGATTTCCAAAAACCGCTACTCAGGAACACTGCCTGAATACTGCTTCCACCAAAATGCTCATAACTTTCATGAATAAAATAATTATTGTCTGTGCTCTTAACCATAGACATATAACATATCAAAGAGTATAACCTCAACATCACATATCTCCAACTACAATATCCCATGTGCGCTAATCAAAACACTGTCTACTTCTCTACAAGTCTCCAGAAGATCACTGTGTTGACATTAATGACAATCATAGTCATGAATGCAAGAACAACTGCTATAGAATGACTGCCAAGCATTCATCATTCATTCCTAACAAACAGTCTCAGTATTAAATAATGAGCTCATGAACAATGTATGATACCCTAGCTTGCAGCCCGCGAGCCATCAAGACATTTTCTCATGAAATGATCATAAACAAGGAGTACCACATACTGAATATCAATAGAAAACAAATAAAGAGAGATCAAACACTTCACACAATGGCTTAAAGGTAATGGAAATGTTTCCCTACTCTCAAAACTCACAGGTCATCGAGCATTCCAAATGCTAAGATGTAAAAAATGCCACTATTAACGTTCATATTGTGCCATTAAATAAACAAATGCCATCAAAGTGAAATTGAGGTGCTCAAACAATGAGCTCATAAAGAATTCCCTCTTTGCACCACACAAAAGTGCATTGTCATCTTCATGATAGCTTTTCAAATTCACAAAAATTACAAATGACACTTTCTTTTTTAAAATTACAAAATTATAAAAATTTCATTGGCTCAAAGCACATAGAAATTCAAAACAATAGGATATCTTAATCTTTATGACCTCAAATTCAAAATAGTAAGTGTATTATTATATTACTGGTGTCCCTATTTGATCTAATAGCATCAATATAACAAATAGAACACCGACCAATCAAATAGGGACATGAGGTGCTCAAACAGTGAGCTCATAAAATAATATATTTAGTTTTAGTAAAATCTTATAAAAAAACATATATTGTGTGAAGTGTTTGATCTCCCTTTATTTGATTTTTTGTTGATATTCACTATGTGGTACTCCCCGTTTATGATCATTTCATGAGGAAATGTCTTGATGGCCTACGGGCTGCAAGCTAAGGCATCATGCATTATTTATGAGCTCACTGTTTGAGCACCGACCAATCAAATAGGGACATGAGGTGCTCAAACAGTGAGCTCATAAACAATGCATGATGCCCTAGTTGTAGGTATTTATCTCTTCTATAATGATGGAGGAGTGAAAGGTAATGATCAATGAGGTTGCTACTATTAGATCATACATTAATACACTTATTATTTTTAATTTGAGCTCGGGCATCATGCAATGTTATTGCTGTCATTGCATGCTTGCTATTGTTATGCACCATATATTGTTTTATACACATAGAACAATAGGTTTGGGGACTTAGACTTATGTTCAATCCTTAGTAATGGTCTGGGAAACTAATTACTAGATGAGTGACTACAGTACCCTAGTTTTCATTATTAGATTATCTTGTTTAATTTGTGTCCATTTCATGCAAAGATACATGTAAAGGAAAAGAAATTTTTGCATCTAAAGATTACATGTGTATAAATGAAAAATAACTTGTATATACTATACAAGGAAAATAAATTTCAAAAAAAAATGCAAGAGTACAGGCATAGATAAGAGGATGAACATAAATAAGAAGGGTGCCAGACATTTCTTGAAGTGATGAATTTTTGACCCGGGTATGAATCTAGTGTACCCCGGTGTGATCTAGAACCTGCAAAGAAAAGAGAGATGTGGGTTAGATAAAAAATATCTAAGAAATGAATGGCATCCTATTACTGATCCTCATCTACAATTATGCATGTGCGAAGTCAAGCCATACACTTCTAAAAAAAAACTAAGCTCATAGTCTAATTGAAATAAACAGTGTATAAAACAAAATATGGTGCACAATAGAAGCATGCATGCAATGAAAACAATAACATTGCATGATGCCTGAGCTCAAATTAAAAATAGTAAGTGTATTAATGTATGATCTAATTGTTAGAAAGTAAAGTCCACCAAGATAACTAAGAGGGAGAGGGGGGGGTGAATCATTTATCAGATAATTATAAATTTTATCATCTTCAATAGCATTAAACCATATAAGCAATATAATTACCAACCATAGAAAGATATTCATACACAATAACACAATGACACAAGATATGTTGACTAGGGAACCTCTTGATCAAAGAGTAAACCCCGGTGGGAATGATGCCCAAAAAAGATACACTAATATGAATATTCCTTGTGAGAGGATGGACTCTATTAGGAGTCTTATGAATTAAATTTAGTACATATGAATCCCTATTAGGATATTTTGAATCCTTGTTAAAAGATTCTAACCCAATTAAGAGTTATAGAAGACAGAAGGACCCACTGCCCAAACAGCTTCAGGGTAAGATCACTGAACTCACTGTCCAAATAATATTTTCATTACTCAAAAGAATAATATGTTACCTCTTCTTTGACTATGCCAAACCACACTCATTGTTACATCAGATCTCAATTTTAGATCTCTGTACTTCGCATATCTTCCTTCACAATTTCGCTCTCATACTTAGCTCTTTTCTTCACTTCATGCATACCGCATCACAGATCATCACTACAACTACATTACAATTACATTTCCTCTAAAATTTGACATAAAAACAAGGAAATAAATTCCTTCCTTTATACCACACTCAAATAATTACAAATGAGTCAGCATACAATTACAAAATAAAAGTTTCCACACGCTACACCAAAATTACATAAAACTGTTGGCTTCCAAATACAATAAATCTTCACTTGTGTGACCTCAAAGTTTGCACTATCATCCACATCACTATCAATGTGTCTTCAACTTCCCTTTAACTATGAAAAACCAGATTCCATCCCGATTAGGAGATATCATCTAATTTCCACAAACTGCTACTCAGGAACACTGCCTGAACACTGCTTCCACCAAAATGATCATAACTTCCATGAATCGATGAATTACTATCTACACTCTTAACCATAGACATATGACATATCAAAGAGTATAACCTCAACATTTCAAAGCTCTAATTTCAATAACCCACATGCGCTAATCCAAACTATTTTTATTTCTCTACAAGTCTTCGGTAAATCACTGTGTTGACATCAATGACAATCATAGTCATGAATGCAACAAAAAAATGCTACAAAATGGCTACAAAACATTTTAGCATTCATTCCTAACAATCTACCCCATTGGAATTGATGGAAACATAGATGAAAAACATCCAATGTTCCAAAAATCCAATACTGCAACACTGCTTCTTCAAATCGTCTTCATCAATCAAATCTTGCTTTGTTATCTTGTTCAGTTCTCTTCAACAAATATCTCATATTGTTTTTCATGCATACTTCTCCCCCATTGACATCAATGATAGAAATTCCATCACTAAGTCAAAAACAACTCAACATCAAAAGACACTTTTTAGAAAAGACATTTACTAGAATCCTCATGACTCAGCTCAGATACACATACTCCCCCATAGAGGAAGTACCAACATCCAGTCCAGAAGAAAGATAAGGCTCCTATACCACTGGATAGATGCAACCAACTGCATCACTTCTCAAAAGTAGGTTGGGGCATAACCCCAAGCATACCTCTTAGATACTCAAATGTGTCCTTAGGCAAAGGCTTTGTGAATATATCTATTATCTACTCCTTTGTACTTATGTATTCAAGTCTGACTTCTCTTTCAGTAAATTTCTCTCTTACAACATCATACTTAATCTCTATATGCTTTGTCTTAGAAGTAATATAGGATTCTTAGACATACTGACTGTACTAGTGTTGTCACAATGTACAACAATAGGTTCAACAAATTTTATTCCAATATCTTTTAGCATCTACTTCGTCCAAATTATCTGGTTACAATTATTTGCTACTACTACATATTCTACTTCTGCTATGCTTTGTGAGATACAATTCTACTTCTTGATTAGCCAAGAAACTAATCTTCCTCCAAGGAAAAATCCTCCTCCACTGGTGCTTTTCTTATCATCAACACTGCCTCCCCAATCAACATCTGTATATGCACATAGGGTAAAATCATCAGAATTTTCATACCATAATCCATAGTCCATTGTGCCTCTTAAATATCTTAGTATCCTCTTTACTACTGCATAATGTGATTCTCTAGGTTCAGCTTGAAATCTTGCTACAATTCCAACTGAATGTGCTATATCAGGTCTTGTATGAGTCAAATACTGCAATCCTCCAATCATAGATCTGTATTTCTTCTGATCTACTACAGGAGTCCCATCTGTACTAGATAACTTTTGTCCAGTCACCATAAGTGTTCCAACTAGTTTACAATTCTCCATTCCAAATCTTTTCAACAAGTCATTCAGGTACTCTATCTGACTTACAAAGATACCATCATTGTTTTGTGTTATTTGTAATCCCAAAAAGTATTTCATTTCACAAATCATACTCATTTCAAATTCAGTCTTCATTTCATTAGCAAAGTTGTCACTAGCTTCATCTTCTCCTCCAAAGATAATGTCATCAACAAAAATAACTATAACTAACAAACCATTTTCAATTTATTTTGTGTACATATTGATGTCAGTTGTACCTTTTATAAATCCAAACTTTAACAAATATTTATCCAGTCTTGCATACCATGTTCTAGGTGCTTGTTTAAGTCCATATAAAGCTTTCTTGAATTTACATACCATGTCTCCTTCTTGAATTAAAGGAAAACCTTTAGGCTGCTCAATGTAGACTTCTTCTTCCAATTTTCCATTCATAAATGCTAACTTTGCATCCATCTGATACACTTTAAATTTGTTGTAAACTGCATATGCCAAAAACATTCTTACTACTTCAATTCTTGCAATAGGTGCAAAAGTCTCTTCATAGTCAATTCCTTCTTGTTGTGAGTAACCCTTATATACCAATCTTGCTTTGTTTCTCACTACTTCTCCTTGTTCATTCATCTTGTTTCTGAATACCCATTTAGTTCCAATAACATTCTTGTCTTTAGGTCTAGGGACCAATTCCCATGTCTTATTCTTTTCAATCTGATCAAGTTATTCTTTCATAGCATTAGTCCAACTTTCATCTTCACAAGCTTCATTAGTAGTCTTAGGTTCAATTTCAGAAATCAAACATAACTGTTCTAGTGCCTTATTTCAAGTAAGAACTCCTCTTTTGATGTTCCCAATAATCTATTCAAAAGGATGATTCCTTAACAAACTCTTGCTAGGTGTCACTGTCTCAGATCTCTCTTCAGATGTAGGTTCTTAAATAACTTCATTGTGGCTTTCATTTAACAAATCACTATCAGTTTCATAAAACAATTCAGTAGTTCTAGTATTAGGCTTAGGATGAGTTTCTTCATCATATTCATAATCAAGCATTCTTTCCTGAATTTTGAACTTTTCATCAATTTTAACATTTGCGCTCTCAACAATAGTCTTAGTTATTTTATTGAAACATCTATATGCTTTTCTTTTCAAAGAATATCCAAGAAATATTCCTTCATCACTTCTAGGATCAAACTTTCCAATATCATCATCTCTCTTTATATAACATTTGCTTCCAAAAATTCTAAAATACTTAACTGAGGGTTCATGTCCAAACCATAATTCATAAGGCATCTTGTCTGTGTCTGCTCTGATTTGTACTATGTTCATTGTATATACTATTGTGTTCACTACTTCTCTCGAGAATATCTTTGCCAAATTATTTTCAAACAACATAGCTCTTGTTGCTTCAGTCACTGATATGTTCCTTCTTTCTACAATGCCATTTTGTTCAAGTGTTCTAGGTGTTGAATACTGTCTTTTAATGCCATTTTCTTCAAAAAATTTGTTAAAATCTCTAGAAGTAAATTCTCCACCTTTATCAGATCTTAAACATTTAATCTTCATTCCAGATTCATTCTCAACTTTATTCTTAAAAATCTTAAACTTATCAAATGCTTCAGATTTTTCTTTAAGAAATGCAATCAACATCATTCTTGTAAAGTCATCAATAAGAATCATAAAATACCTTTCTCCATAGAATCCTCTAGTCTTGGTAGGACTGCTCAAATATGTATGAACAATCTCTAGCTTCTTTGTAGATGTAAACTTCTTACTAGGAAAAGAACTTCTCTTTTGTTTAGCCATTACACATTCTTTGCAAATCATGTTAGTAGGCTTCATAATTCTAGGCAAATCTCTTACTGTGAGTGTAGTACTTACTTTCACAATGTTATCAAAGTTTATATGACAAAACCTTCTATGCCACAACCAGCTGTCATCAATTTTAATAATCAAACATGCCATCTCAATAGGATTCAACTGAAATACATTACCTCTAGTTCTAGATCCAATTCCAATCAGATTTCCATCTTTATCCTTTATTACACAAATTTTCTCAGTAAACCAAACTTGATATCCCTTATCAACTAACTATCCAACACTCAAAAGATTATGTTTCAATCCATCCACAAAATAAACATCATTAGTATTAGTCTTTCCATCAAGAGTAATAGATCCTATACCTTTAATCAAACAAGGTGCATTGTTTCCAACTCTAACTACTCCACCATAATATTCATTCAACTTTATGAACTTTTTCATGTCTCCAGTCATATGCTGTGAACAACCACTATCTATAATCCAATCAGATTTTTTTTCAACTTGAGAAACTAAGGCTTTTTCTTCCTTAACATCAGATTCAGGATTTTCTTCTTTAATTGCTACAAATCCTATGTCATCATTATTCTTAGTATCACTTTCACTTAAAGTTCTTTATATACTAGCTTCAAGATCTTAATCATTAGCATAATAACATTCCTTAGATCTTCTAGGTTTGAAATTGCTTCTGTACTTTTTAACTCTCTTAGGACATTTAGATGCAAAATGACCATATTATTGACAAGTCCAACATTTAAAAATTTTCTTACCATCTGGTTCTCTTTTCACAAGTAAGGAAATACCTTCTTCAATCTTTTTGTCTTCTTCATTTCTAGATCTGATGCTACTAGCATAATCTCCACTCACACTGATGCTTCTTGACAAAGTAGGGTGAACACTAAAAGCACTAAATGCTATCTCCATTCTAGGTAAGTCTCCTGATAATCTCAAGTTCATTCCTGCTGCTTCCAATCTTCCAAGAAGATTCTCTCTTATAAATTTTGTTGTACAAGTATCACTTGTTCAATCATCTATGTTGTCTGCTTAAATATAGGAGTTAATGTCGTCAGAATTTTTCATATCACTTCATTCTCTGTCATTGTTCCTACACAAGATTTTATACTTGAAATGATCTATGACATTCTACCAATATAACTTCTAATAGATTCATCTTCCAACATTCTTATATCTTCAAATGCACATATCCAATTATGTAATCTAACTCTTTTTGCATGTTCGTCACGTTAAAAAGTAGAGCGTAAAGCATTCCAAATTTCATCAAATTTTTTCAAATATTTTACCTGACTGTACTCATTCTCCAGTAGTGCTATCAAAAGTGCTTCTTTTGCAAGTATGTTACACATGAATAGATCTCTCTCTTTCACAGTACATGTTTCAAGATTGTCTTCTTCAATAATAGTCTTATTATTCTTTGTAATCAACCAATAACCTAGTCCTAAACATAATAGGTGTGTCTTGATCTTTTCTTTCCAACTATCAAAATTTACTCCATCAAAATTAGGGCTTTCTTTCCTAAAATTCACTATGGATCTCCTTAAGCTATTAAAATTCTCTATCAAGGACCTACCACTCTAATATGAATTGTTAGAAAGTAAAGTCCACCAAGATAACTGATGGGGAGGGGGGGTGAATTAGTTATCAGATAATTATAACTTTGATCATCTTCAACAACATTAAACCATATAAGAAATATAATTACCAACCATAGAAAGATATTCATACACAATAACACAATGACACAAGATATGTTGACTAGGGAACCTCTTGATCAAAGAGTAAACCCTGGTGGGAACGATGCCCACAAAAGATGCACTAATATGAATATTCCTTGTGAGAGGTTGGAATCTATTAGGAATCTTATGAATTACATTTAGTACATATGAATCCTTGTTAGGAGTCTTATGAATTACATTTAGTACATATGAATCCCTATTAGGAGATTTTGAATCTCTATTAAAAGATTTTAACCCGGTTAAGAGTTATAGAAGACAAACGGACCCACTGCCCAAATAGCTTCAGGGTAAGATCACTGAACTCACTGTTCAAATAATGTTTGGATTACTCAACAAAATAATATGTTACCTCTTCTTTGACTATGCTAAACCACACTCACTATCACATCAGATCTCAATTTCAGATCTCTGTACTTCGCATATCTTCCTTCACAATTTTGCTCTCATACTTAGCTCTTTTCTTCACTTCATGCATACCGCATCACACATCATCACTACAACTACATTACAATTAAATTTCCCCTAAAATTTTACATAAAAACAATGAAATACATTCCTTCCTTTATACCACACTCAAATAATTACAAATGAGTCAGCATACAATTACAAAATAAAAGTTTCCACACGCTACACCAAAATTACATAAAACTGTCAGCTTCCAAATACAATAAATCTTCACTCGTGTGACCTCAAAGTTTGCACTATCATCCACATCACTATCAATGTGTCTTCAAATTTCCTTTAACTACCCAAAATTATATTCAATCCCGATTAGGAGATATCATCTGATTTCCACAAACCGCTACTCAGGAACACTGCCTGAACACTGCTACCACCAAAATGGTCATAACTTCCATGAATCAATAAATTACTATCTGTGCTCTTAACCATAGAAATATGACATATCAAAGAGTATAACCTCAACATCACATAGCTCCAACTACAATAACCCATGTGCGCTAATCCAAACTCTTTCTGCTTCTCTGCAAGTCTTCGGTAAATCACTATGTTGACATCAATGACAATCATAGTCATGAATGCAACAACAACTACTATAGAATGGCTACCAAACACTTTAGCATTCATTCCTAACACTAATAGTAGAAACCTCAATGATCATTACCTTTCACTCCTCCATCATTATATAAGAGATAACTACCTACAACTATATTTCATAGTTCCTCTTTTGAAGTATATATATATATATCAAGTATTATTATGATTTTACATCATATATTTAGTCTTAATAAAATCTTATAAAACAACATAAAACTAACCCAAAATACTATCTTAAGAAAATATAAATAAAACAATATATTTAGTCTTAATAAAATAGTACACTTACTATTTTGAATTTGAGCTCAGGCATCATGCATTATTTATGAGCTCATTGTTTGATTACCCATCAATCAAATAGGGACATGAGGTGCTCAAACAGTGAGCTCATAAACAATGCATGATGCCCTAGCTTGCAGCCTACAAGCTATCAAAATATTTCCTCATGAAATCATCATAAATGGGGAGTACCACATAGTGAATATCAACAACAACAAAAAATAAAGAGAGATCAAAGACTTCACAAAATGCCTTGAAGGTAATAGAAATGATGGCTTAACTCTCAAAGCTCGCGGGTCATCAAGCATTCCAAATGAAAAGATGTAAACAATGCCAGTATTAAACAATCAACTCATGAACAAAGTATGATGCCCTAGCTTGCAGCCTACAAGCCATCAAGATATTTTCTCATGAAATGATCATAAATGGGGAGTACCACATAGTGAATATCAACACCAAAACAAATAAAGAGAGATCAAAATCTTCACACAAAATATGTTGTTTTATAAGATTTTACTAAGACTAAATATATTGTTTTATGAGCTCACTATTTGAGCACCTCATGTCCCTATTTGATTGGTCAGTGCTATGTTTGTTATATTGATGCTATTAGATCAAATAGGGATATCCATAATAAAATAATACATTTACTATTTTGAATTTGAGCTCATAAAGATTAAGATATCCCTATTTTATTACTGATGTCCCTATTTACATCTTTTCATGAAATGACCCAAAAACATCAAGAATGGTCCTATATGGTGACTAATAGACAACTTTCAGATGAATATGAATGAATGAAAACATACATAAGTGGATGAACATATATAATGAAGGTACCAAAATTTTCCTGAAGTAATGAAGTGTTGACCATGGGTTCAATCCAGTATGCTCTTGTATGATCCAAAACCTACAAGGAAGGAAAAGATGGGGCTAGATCCAAAGGATCTAAGCAATGCCTAGCACCCTATTATTGATCCTCATCTACAATTATGAATGTTCATAGTCAAGCCATACACTTCTAAAATGAACTATGCTACAGAACATGGGTGTGTGTTAGTGTGATTCAAAAGCTATTATGCAAGATTGTTTATTATTTAGATAAGGATATCTTAATTCCACAAGAATAAATGTTTTGAGAAATATTTGAATTAAATTTTGACAATAACATGAGGAGTGATATATTTCAAGCTTCAATGCATCTTCACACCATGTAGTGTTCATACATTACGTTCAATGTGTTATTTACGCTTTTATTGGTCACCATATTAGTTCACCATATTATTTACATGACACATGTAGTTTACCTCCAGCCTAAATCAGTGTTGTTGATGCAAGAAAAGGAAAAAGAGGGGCCAAATAATGGCACACCTTAATGATCCAAACCTACTCAACACATGCGGAAGCAAACAAACACAATAGTGAGAGAGAGAATGCAGAAGCTTTCTTATATTTTCATTAGATAGAATGATACATGTCAGGCTATAAGGCCTTCCCGGTTAGGGCTAGATATTACAATGAAATACAAGGGTGAACCCACAATAGTGGGTTACACTTTTTTTCTTGAACGGACACTGAACTCTACATTTTGAAAAAAAAAATTCAGATTCAGATGCATATTGTTGTTAAACCATTTGAAATTAGAAGATGAAGTAAATTAGAGTCTTTTAAGATTTTCTATCGATATTCTAAATATATATATATATATATATATATATATATATATATATATATATATATATATATATATATATATATATATATATATATATATATATATATATATATATATATATATATAATTTCATTTGATTTTATTTTTTTTCTCCCACAAAAATTGGTATGTTGCTGAAAACGTCATTTTCAAAGAGTTACATTATTTTCATAGAGCATAACTTTTTTTCTAGAACAAATATCAATGTAATTTTTTTGAAATTAGTTTTGTAACATCCATATAAAGGGCATGCAATTTGTTTGATGACATTATCATTATTATTTCATATTTTATTAATGTTTAAAGTTGACTAAACCATCATTTTGACATACCTTAACTACATAGCTTATAACTTGTGTATTTGTCCAATTTCATATTTTTTTTAATTTTATGGAAAGACAACTTAAATACCTAGGGCATGGATATTTTTTAGAATTTTTTTTCTCTCATTTACTATTTTTCCATAAGCATCAAACATAGAGGTAAACATAAGGTGAAATATCTATGCTTAATAAAACTAAAAATACAAAGTCATAATAAACTTAATATATATTAACATTATAATCATTGGAAAGATTTTTCTCACTAGTACCATACTACATAGATAGGTTTTTCCAATTGATTCTCCCAAAAGATAAAGTCAAAGTGATTTTTTGACAGCATTTTAATAGGTGCGAAGGAGACTCCATTGCAGGTATAAATGAGGAGTATAGAGGTTATATCAATGTTTTTTTTATCTAAGAGGTTTTGACCTAACCAATTGTAATTAATTCCTTCAAATGGAACCTCTTAAGGCTTAAAATAATCATGTTTTATTAAAAATGTGCAATTTTAGCAAAAATCAACATGTATTAAAAACTGTAACCCACTATTGTAGGGTCACCCACAGAGGTCCTCAAACATGTGACGATCTACCAACAATCTCTATTCTTACTATCTTCTATCTATTAGGAATGAATGTTAAATGTTTGGCAGCCATTCTGTAGTAGTTGTTGTTGCATTCATGACTATGATTGTCATTGATGTCAACACAGTGAGTTACCAAAAACTAGCAGAGAAGCAGACAAAGTTTGAATTAGCGCATGTGGGTTATTGCAGTTGGAGCTATGCGATGTTTAGGATATACTCTTTGATATGTTATATGTCTATGGTTAAGAGCGCAAATAGTAATTTATTTATTCATGGAAGTTATGAGCACTTTTGTGGAAGCAGTATTCAGGCAGTGTTACTAAGTAGCGGTTTGTGGAAATCGGATGATATCTCCTAATCGGGATGGAATCTGATTTTACGTAGTTAAAGGGAAGTTGAAGACACATTGATAGTGATGTGGATGATAATGCAAACTTCGAGGTCACAAGAATGAAGATTTTTTTTATTTGGAAGCTGACAATTTTGTGTAATTTTGATGTAGCGTGTAGAAAATTTTATGTTGTAATTGTATGCCAACTCATTTGTAATTATTTGAGTGTGGTATAAAGGAAGGAATGTATTTCCTTGTTGTAGTAGTGGTTGTGTGTGATGTTGTATGCATGAAGTGAAGAAAAGAGCTAAGTATGAAAGTGAATTTGTGAAGGAAGACATGAGAAGTACAAAGATCTTAAATTGAGATCTGGTGTAACAGTGAGTGCGGTTTGGCATAGTCAGAGAAGAGGTAACATATTATTTTTTTAAGTAATACAAAGATTATTTGGATAGTGTGTTCAGTAATCTTACCCTAAAGCTATTTGGGTAGTGGGTCCGTCTGTCTTCCATAACTCTTAACAGGGTTAGAATCTTTTAACAGGGATTCAAAATCTCCTAAAAGAGATTCATATGTACTAAATGTATTTCATAAGACTCCTAATAGAGTCCATCCTTTCACAAGGAATATCCATATTAGTGCATCTTTTGTGGGCATCATTCCCACCGAGGTCTACTCTTTGATCAAGAGGTTCCCTAGTCAACATATCTTATGTCATTATGTATTCTGTATGAATATCTTTCTATGGTTGGTAATTATATTGCTTATATGGTTTAATCCTGTTGAATATGATAAAATTTATAATTATCTGATAACTGATTCACCCCCTCCCCCCCTCTCAGTTATCTTGGTGGAATTTACTTTCTAACACTATCTTCTACCAAAAAATGCCTCCTCAACTACAACCAAACAACTACATTTATACAAGAGTCTACCGAACTAAGTCGGCAACAAGAGATATGTTATTTGAGAATGATTTGGTGAAGATATAATGGAGAGAAGTAGTGAACACAACAATGTAAACAATGAACAGAATACAAATCAGAGAAGACACAGACAAGACACCTTATGAATTATGGTTTTTGGACATGCACCCTCAGTTAAGTATTTGAGAATTTTTGGAAGAAAATGTTATATAAAGAGAGATGATGATATTGGAAAGTTTGATCTTAGAAGTGATGAAGGTATATTTCTTGGATAATCTTTGAAAAGAAAAGCCTATAGATGGTACAGTAAAAGAATTAAGACTATTGTTGAAAGTGCAAATGCTAAAGTTGATGAAAAGTTCAAAATTCAGGAAAGAATTCTTCATTATGAATTAGATGAAGAAGCTCATCCTAAACCTAACACTGGATCTACTAAATTATTTTATGAAATTGATAGTGATTTGTTGAATGAAATCCACAGTGAAGTTATTAAAGAACCTACATCTGAAGTGGATATGAGATAGTGACACCTAGCAAAAGTTTGTTAAGAAATCATCCTATTGGACAAATTATTGGAAGCATCAAAAGAGGAGTTCCAACTCAAAATAAGGTACAAGAATAGTTATCTTTGATTTCTCAAATTGAACCTAAGACTACTAATGAAGCTTGTGAAGATGAAAGTTGGACTAATGCTATGAAAGAAGAACTAGATCAGATTGAAAAAAACAAGACATGGGAATTGGTCCCTAGACCTAAAGACAAGAATGTTATTGGAACTAAATGGGTATTCAGAAAAAAAATTAATGAATAGGGAGAAGTAGTAAGAAACAAAGCAAGATTGGTATGTAAGGGTTACTCACAGCAAGAAGGAATTGACTATGAAGAAACCTTTTCACCTATTACAAGAATTGAAGCAGTAAGAATGTTTTTGGCTTATGCAGCTTACAATAAATTTAAAGTATATCATATGGATGTGAAGTTAGCATTTCTGAATGGAGAATTGGAAGAAGAAGTCTACATTGAGCTTCCTAAAGGTTTTCCTTTGAATCAAGAAGGAGACATGGTATGTAAACTAAAGAAAGCTTTATATGGACTTAAACAAGCACCTAGAACTTGGTATGCAAGACTGGATAAGTATTTTTTTAAATTGGGGTTTACAAAAAGAATAGCTAATAGCAATCTTTACACAAAAGAAATTGAAAATGGTTTGTTGGTTATAGTTATTTTTGTTGATGACATTATCTTTGGAGGAGAAGATGAAGCTAGTGACAAATTTGCTGATGAAATGAAGATTGAATTTGAAATAAGTATGATTGGTGAAATGAAATACTTTTTGGGATTATAGATAACACAAAACAATGATGGTATCTTTGTAAGTTAGACAAAGTACCTGAATGACTTGTTGAAAAGATTTGGAATGGAGAATTGTAAACCAGTTGGAACACCCATGGTGACTGGACATAAGTTATCTAGAACAAATGAGACTCCTGCAGTGGAACAAAAGAAATACAAATCTATGATTGGAGGATTGCAGTATTTGACTCATACAAGATTTGATATAGCACATTCAGTTGGAATTGTAGCAAGATTTCAAGATGAACCTAGAGAATCACATTATGTAGCAATAAAGAGGATACTGAGATATTTAAGAGGCACGATGGACTATAGATTATGGTATGAAAAATTTGATGATTTTACCCTATGTGCATATATAGATGTTGATTGGGGAGGTAGTGTTGATGATAAGAAGTAGAATATGTAGCAATGGAAAATAGTTATAACCATATAATTTGGATGAAGCAAATGTTGAAGGATAGTGGAATAAAGTTTTTTCAACCTATTGTCATACATTGTGAAAACACCAACATAGTTAGTATGTCTAAAAATCCTGTATTACATTCTAAGACAAAGCATATAGAGATTAAGTATCATGTTGTAAGAGAGAAAGTTGCTGAGAAAGAAGTCAGACTTGAGTACATAAGTACAAAGGAGTAGATAGAAGATATATTCACAAAGCCTTTGCCTAAGGATGCATTTGAGTATCTGAGAGGTATGCTTGGGGTTATGTCCTAGCCTACTTTTGAAAAGTGATGTAGTTGGTTGCATCCATCCAGTGGTATATGAGCCTTACCTTTCTTCTAGACTGGATGTTGGTACTTCCTCTATGGGGGAGTATATGTATCTGAGCTGAGTCATGAGGACTCTAGTGAATGTATTTTCTGAATAGTGTCTTTTGACATTGAGTTGTTGTTGATATACTGACGATATTTCTATCATTTATGTTAGTGGGGGAGAAGTATACATGAAAAACCATCTGAAACATCTGTTGAAGAGAACTGAATAGGAAAATGAAGCAAGATTTGATTGATGAAGAGGATTTGGAGTAGCAATGTTCCAGTATTGGATTTTTGGAACATTGGATATTTTTTCATCTATGTTTCCATCAATACCAATGGGGGCAATTGTTAGGAATGAATTATAAATGTTTGGCAGCCATTCTATAGTATTTGTTGTTGCATTCATGACTATGATTGTCATTGATGTCAACACAGTGAGTTGCCGAAAACTTATATAGAAGCAAACAGACTTTGGATTAGCGTACATGGGTTATTCTAGTTGGATCTATGAGATGCTAAGGATATACTCTTTGATATGTTATATGTCTATGGTTAAAAGCACAAATAGTAATTCATTTATCCATGGAAGTTATGAGCACTTATGTGGAAGCAGTATTTAGGCAATGTTCCTGAGTAGCGGTTTGTGGAAATTGGATGATATCTCCTAATAGGGATAGAATATAGTTTTGTGTAGTTAAAGGGAAGTTGAAGAAACATTGATGGTGACATGGATGATAGTGCAAACTTTGAGGTTGCACGAGTGAAGATTTATTGTATTTGGAAGCCAACAATTTTGTGTAATTTTGATGTAGTGTGTGGAAACTTTTATGTTGTAATTGTATGCTGACTCATTTGTAATTATTTGAATGTGGTATAAATGAAGGAATGTATTTCCTTGTTGTATTAGTGGTTGCGTGTGATGTTGTATGCATGAAGTGAAGAAAAGAGGTAAGTATAAAAGTGAATTTGTGAAGGAAGACATGCGAAGTACAGAGATCTGAAATTGAGATCTAGTGTAATAGTGAGTGCAGTTTGGCATAGTCAGAGAAGATGTAACATATTATTCTATTGAGTAATACAAAGATTATTTGGATAATGTGTTCAATGATCTTACCCTAAGGCTATTTGGGCAGTGGGTCCTTATGTCTTCCATAACTCTTAACAGGGTTAGAATCTTTTAACGGGGATTCAAAATCTCCTAACAGGGATTCATATGTACTAAATGTATTTCATAAGACTCCTAATAGAGTCCATCCTTTCACAAGGAATATTCATATTAGTGCATCTTTTGTGGGCATCATTCCCATCGGCATTTCCTCTTTGATCAAGAGGTTCCCTAGTCAACATATCTTGTGTCATTGTGTATGAATATCTTTCTATGGTTGGTAATTATATTGCTTATATGGTTTAATGTTGTTGAAGATGATAAAATTTATAATTATATAATAACTGATTTACCCCCTCCCCCCAGTTATCTTGGTGGACATTACTTTCTAACACTATCTTCTACAAAAAATGCCTCCTCAACTACAACTAAACAACTACATTTGTACAAGAGTCTAACGAACTGAGTCAAACTTCAAATCCATAATCAATGGAAGGAATGGTTAGATCTAGGACTGCATGCTTTCCAATGATGGATTCCATCATTAAATCTATGACCCAACATAAATGTACAAGTCAGCCACAATAGAAACTAAAACTAAACCAGTCAATGAGCAAGGATAATCGAGCAGCAAACAAGCAATGTCGAGTGCTAGTGAAACAACTAAATGCCCAGGAGAGAACCGACCATACATGATAACCAAAGGAAATTGACCAACTTGGTCAAAGCAGGAATTGAGCAACATAGACAGACTCTGAATTGGTTTTTGTGACACAAAATTGCCAAGGACCCGAGACGCTCCTGTATCAGACACCTGGGGTTATTTTGAAATGATTCTCTGAATCATTTGGTTGTCTGGTTTGTGCTACATCCAAATCAGGCTATGAAACCCATGAACTATCTTCCATTAGTCTATTCTTCCACTTTACCATATATTCCATATACGGTTTTCCTCTTGTACTCTTGCCAACTCTTTCCTTCAAAATCTATTCAATTTCTTCACTCTACTTCTTAGGATATTTTGTTGGTACTGTCACTTCTTCATCAAGTTCATGATACTCATACAAATTAGCAATGTTGAAAATTGGTGATATGTCCATGTCATTAGGTAACTTAATTTCATATGCATTTCCACTGTCAAATTTATTCAAAATCTTGCAAGGTCCAAACTTCTTCATCTTTAGCTTCCCATATGTTCCAACAAGAAATCGACCTTTCTTCAAATGAACCATCACTTCATCACCAACATCAAAATTTTTATGTCTTCTTGATCTATCAGCTCTGTCTTTATATTTTGGATTACTATCTTCCAGCTTTAGCTTCACATCTTCATGCAATGTCTTCATGTACTCAGCAAATTTTACTCCTTCAGGACTTTTCTTATTCTCATCAACAATGTCTCTCAAATCAGATATACTTCTCAGTTGTGTGCCATTTGCAATCTTAAATGGTGTCTTTCCAGTAGTCCTATTCACTGAATTATTGTATGCAAACTCTACTTGTGCCAACATAGAATCCCAATTACTTGGTGTGTCTCCAACTAAGCATCTCAAAAGATTTCC
This sequence comes from Chamaecyparis obtusa, assembly GCA_027943335.1. Classification (NCBI taxonomy): domain Eukaryota; kingdom Viridiplantae; phylum Streptophyta; class Pinopsida; order Cupressales; family Cupressaceae; genus Chamaecyparis; species Chamaecyparis obtusa. The sequence goes on along the minus strand of BSBK01005551.1, from coordinate 200,462 downwards.
CACACTTTTGTTCACAACTTCAGTAAATCCATCAGTTTGTGGGTGAAATGTAGAACTATATTTCAACTTAATGCCAAATTTCTTCCAAAGGGTTTTCCTAAAATATCCAACAAATTTACTGTCTCGGTCAAAGATAATACTCCTTGGTAATCCATGCAATCTGAAAATTTCCTTAAAGAAAAGATCTGCTACATGTACTGTATCTGATATCTTTCTACATGGTATGAAATGTGCCATCTTTGAAAATCTATCCACAACCACAAATATAGAATCATTACCTGTTACTATCTTCGATAAGCCAAGAACAAAGTCCATACTAATGTCAATCCAGGGTTTCTCAGAAACACCAATCAATGTATATAACCCAGTATTCTAACTTACTCCTTTTACAACTTGACAAATTCCATAACTTTTAACAAATTTTTCAATATCTTTATACAACTACAGCCCATAGTACTTCTCCTTAAGAAAATTCCATATTTTATCAATAACAAAATGTCCAGCCAAACCACTACTATGTTTCTCCTTTATCAAATTAGATCTCATTATTCCTCTTGGTATACACAACTGAATTCCTTTAAACAACATACCTTCCTGAATAAAATATTCATCCCATTTAGTATCTTGTTGATCTTGAATAGGTGCTCTACACTTTCTCCATGGCTCAGAAAAATTAGGGTCAAACTCATAAGAATCTCTCATCTCATCAAAACCAAGAGCTTCAATTTTCATCTTGGTCATCAAAGATCTTCTTCTACTCAATGCATCAGCAACTTGATTAGTGACTCCACTCTTATGCTTTATCACAAATGTGTAACTCTACAAATACTCAACCCATTTCATATGTCTCTGATTCAACTTATTCTGACTACCCAAATATTGTAAAGCCTTATGATCAGTATACAACACAAATTCACTCGGGATCAAATAATGTCTCCATTTCTTTAGTGCTTGAACAATAACATAGAATTCTTGATCATACACAAAATATTTCCTTCCAGCATCATTCAACTTTTCACTAAAGAAAGCAACAGTTTTACCTTCTTGACTCAACACAGCTCCAATTACACTTCCACTTCCATCACATTCCACATGAAATACTTTACTGAAATTAGGTAATGCCAAAATAGGTAATTCAACAACCTTATGCTTAAGAGTCTCAAAACTTTTGTGAGCTCCATGTGTCCACTTGAATTCTCTTTTGTCTCCTCTCATAGTCTCAGTCATAGCATTACAAATTGAACTGAAATTCATTATGAACTTTTGATAAAAACTTTCCAAACCATGAAATGATCTTACCTCACTAGCAGTCACAGGTGTAGACCAATTCAAAATAGCTTCAACCTTTTCAGGATCCATCTTCAAATCATCAGCTTAAATAACAAATCCCAAATACAGAATATCCTCTTTCATGAATGAACACTTTTTCAGATTTATCAGCAACTTTTCCTCTTTCAATCTCTACAAAACTTGTCTAACATGCAACAAATATTCTTCTCTAGTCTTACTGAATATCATAATTTCATCAAGATATACAATCACAAACTTACCCAAGAATTTCTTCAAAACTTCACTCATCAGCCTCATAAAAGTACTCGGTGCATTAGTTAAACCAAAGGGCATAACCAACCACTCATACAAACCTTCTTTTTTCTTGAAAGCAGTCTTCCATTCCTCACCTTCTCTAATTCTAATATGATGATACCCACTTTTCAAATCAATTTTGGTGATATACTTTTCTCTAGTCAAACTGGCCATTACTTTATCCATTCTCGGTATAGGAAACCTATACTTCACTGTTATCTTATTGATTTCTCTAGAATCAGTACACATTATCTAGTCTCCATTCTTTTTAGGTGCCAATACAATAGGTACTTGGTGTAGGAGCACCTAATCCACATTCATCAAACACTCCTATGTAACCTAGGATTTCACACTAAGCTCCTTAGAGGCCTCTACTCATGCTTAGAATAGGGGTTAAGTATTGGATCTCTTTGTAAGGCCATAGTTCCAAGATTGGCACTTTATGAGCCCTTGGTCTAACTAGTGGTCATTATGTTAGGAATGAATGCAAAGTGTTTCGGTAGTCATTCTGTAGCAGTTGTTGTTGCATTCATGACTTGGATTGTCATTGATGTCAACACAGTGATATTTTGGATATTAGCAGGAAAGCAGGTACAGTTTTGTTTTGCACACATGTTGTATTGTAGATTGTCTTTTATGCAATTGATGGTATTTTTTTTTGGTGTTTTATTAACCTATGGTTAACAGCGCAAAAATAAATTCATTCATTTGTAAGATTTATGAGCATTTTGGTGAAAGCAGTGTTTAGACAGTGTTTATGTGTAGCGATGTTCAGAAATTGGAGGATATCTCTTAGTTGGGAAGGAATCTAATTTTGCATAGTTAAAAGGATTTTGGAGACTCATTAATGATGATGTGGTTCATAGCACAAACTTTGAGGATATGTTTGGAGAAAGTTACAGTAACTGGAAGCTGACAGTTTTATGTGAATTCTGTATGTAGCGTGTAGAATTTATTATTTTGTAATTGAGGACCGACTCATTTGTAATTATTTGAGTTTGGTATATAAGAAGGAATTTTTTCCTTATTGTAATGTGTACTATGAAGAGTGAGATGTGAATATATGCATGAAGTGAAGAAAAGAGCTAATTCAGTGATGAAGGAAGACTTGTGAGTACAGAGATCTAGAATTGTGATCTTGTGTAGCAGAGAGTGCAGTTTTGGCATAGTGTGAAGGAGGTAATATATTTCATATTATTATATTGAATAATTCTAAGATCTTTTGGATAGTGGGTTCAGAGATCTTGCCTTGAAGCTATTTGGGCAGTGGGTCCTTGTGTCTTCCATAAACTCTTAACCGGGTTAGAATCTTTTAACAGGGATTCAAAATCTCCTAACAGGGATTTATATGTACTAAATGTATTTCATAAGATGCCTAATAGGGTCCATCCTCTAACAAGGAACTTTCATATTAGTGCATCATTTTGTGGGCATCATTCCCACCAGGGTTTACTCTTTTCAAGAGGTTCCCTAGTTAACATATCTTGTGTTATTGTGCAATTGGGTATGATTATCTTTCTATGGTTGATCAGTACATTGATTATATTGTTTAAAGCTATTGAATGGATAAATTATCAGATAAATAATTCACCCCCCCGCTCTTAGTTATCTTGGGGATCTTTACTTTCTAACAATTGGTATCAGAGCGGTAGGTCCTTGAAAGAAAAGTTTAACGACTTAAGGAGATCCATGGCGAATTTCAGAAAAGAAAGCCCTAAGTTTGATGGAGTAAATTTTGACAGCTGGAAAGAAAAGATGAAGACACATCTATTGTGTTTAGGACCAAGTTATTGGTTGATTACAAAGAATGAGAAGACTATCATTGAGGAAGACAATCTAGAGGCAGGAACTAAAGATGAACTAGATCTATTCATGTGTAACATACTTGCAAGAGAAGCACTTTTATCAGCACTACCAGAGAATGAATATAGTCAGGTAAGATGTTTGAAAACATCGCATGCAATTTGGAAAGCTTTACATTCTACTTTTGAAGGTGATGAACATGCAAAGAAGGCTAGATTACATAATTGGATTTGTGCATTTGAAGATATCAGAATGATGGAAGATGAATCTATTAGAAGTTATATTGGTAGGATGTCTGAGATTGTGACAACAATAAAGTCTTGTGGAGGTGATAAGATAAAGAATGAAGTGATATGGAAAATTCTGAGAACTTTGACACCAGTATTCAAGCAGACAACGCGGATGATTGAACAAGTGATACCTTGTACATCTAACTTTTCAAGAGAGACTCTTCTTGGAAGATTAGAAACAATAGAGATGAACTTGAGATTATCAGGAGAGCTACCTAGAATGGAAACAACATTTAGTGCTCTTAGCATTAGACCTACAAGAAGTACTAGTGTGAATGGAGATTATGCCAGCAGTAGCAGATCTGAGGAAGATAAGAAGATTGAAGAAGATATTGCATTACTTGTAAAAAGAGAACTAGATGGTAAGAAAATCTTTAAATGTTGGACTTGTCAATAATATGGTCATTTTGCATCTAAATGTCCTAAAAGAGTTAAGAATTATAGAAGCAACTTTAAACCTAGGAGATCTAAAGAATGTTATTATGCAAATGATGAAGATTTTGAAGTAGGAATTGAAAAACATTTAAGTGATAGAGATAATGATAACTTTGAGGAAATAGGATTTGTAGCAATTAAAGAAGAAAGTTTTGAATCTGATAAAAGGGAAGAAAAAGCATTAGTTTCACAAGTTGAAAAAAAATCTGATTGGATTATAGATAGTGGTTGTTCACATCATATGACTGGAGATAAAAGAAAGTTTGTTAAGTTAGATAATTATGATAGAGGAATTGTTAGGGTTGGTAACAATGCACCTTGTTTGATTAAGGGTATAGGATCTATTACTCTTGATGGAAAGACTAACACTGATGATGTTTACTTTGTTGATGGACTAAGACATAATCTACTAGGCGTTGGACAATTGGCTGATAAGGGTTATCAAGTTTGGTTTTCTGAGAAAACTTGTGTGATAAAAGATAAAGATGGAAATCTGATTGGAAAAGGATCTAGAACCAGAGGTAATGTATTTCAATTGAGTCCTACTGAGATGACATGTTTTATAACTAGGATTGATGATAGTTGGTTATGGCATAAAAGGTTTTGTCATATAAACTTTGATAATATTGTCAAGGTGAGCACTACACATGCGGTAAGAGATTTACCTAGAATTATGAAACCTACTAACATGATTTGTAAAGAATGTATGATGGAAAAGAAGAAAAGGAGTTCATTTCCCAACAAGAAGTTCACATCGGCAGAGAAGTTGGAGATTGTTCAGACAGACTTGAGTGGTCCTACTAGGACTAGAGGATTCTATGGTGAAGCGTATTTTATGATTCTTGTTGATGATTTTACAAGAATGACGTGGATTGCATTTTTTGAAAGAAAAATATGAAGCATTTGATAAATTTAAGATCATGAAAAGAAAAATTGAGAATGAATCTAGAATGAAGATTAAGTGTCTAAGATCTGATAGAGGTGGTGAATTTACATCTAGAGAGTTTAACACCTTTTGTGAAATGAATGGTATTAAGAGACAACTTTCAGCCCCTAGAACACCAGAACAAAATGGTATTGAAAGAAGGAATAGGTCAATAACTGAAGCAACAAGAGCTATGTTGTTTGAAAATGATTTGGATAAAAATTTTTGGAAAGAAGTAGTGAACACAACATTATACACTATGAATAGAGTACAAATTAGAGCAGATACAAACAAGACACCTTATGAATTATGGTTTGGACATACACCCTCAGTTAAGTATTTTAGAATTTTTGGAAGTAAATGTTATATAAAGAGAGATGATGATATAGGAAAGTTTGATCCAAGAAGTGATGAAGGAATATTTCTTGGATATTCTTTAAAAAGAAAAGCATATAGATGTTATAACAAAAGAACTAAGACTATTGTTGAAAGTGAAAATGTAAAAAATAATGAGAAGTTTAAAATTCAAGAAAGAATGCTTGATTATGAATCTGATGGAGAAGCACAACCTCAACCTAACATTGAAAATGCAGAATTATTTTTTGAAACTAACAGTGATTTGCTGAATGAAAGTCATACTGAAGAAGATAGAGAAGAAAATAGAGAAGAAAGTAGAAAATAATCTATAGTCAGAACAAGATCAGTAACTATGACATCTAACAGGTATACTTCAAGACATCACCCTGTTGAGCAAGTTATTGGAAGTTTAGATAGAGGAGTTTTGACTCGAAATAAGGTACATTTATGTTTGATTTCTCAAATTGAACCTAAGACTACTAATGAAGCTTGTGAAGATGAACATTGGATCAATGCTATGAAAGAAGAACTAGAGCAGATTGAAAAAAACAAGACATGGGAATTGGTCCCTAGACTTGAAGACAAGAATGTGATTGGAACAAAGTGGATATTCAGAAACAAGATGAATGAACAAGGAGAAGTGATAAGAAACAAAGCAAGATTGGTATGTAAAGGATATTCACAACAAGAAGGAATTGACTATGAAGAAACTTTTGCACCTGTGGCCAGACTTGAAGCAGTGAGAATGTTTCTAGCATATGCAACTTACAAGAAATTTAGAGTGTATCAGATGGATGTGAAGTCAGCATTTTTGAATGGTGAATAGGAAGAAGAAGACTAGATTGAGCAGTCTGAAGGTTTTCCTTTGTCACAAGAAGGAGATATGGTATGTAAGTTAAAGAAAGCTTTATATGGATTAAAATAAGCACCTAGAACCCGGTATGCAAGATTGGATAAGTATTTATTGAAATTGGGATTTATAAAAGGAACAGCAGATAGTAACTTATACACAAAAGAAATTGAGAATGGTTTGTTGGTTATAGTTATATTTTTTGATGATATTATCTTTGGAGGAGAAGATGAAGCTAGTGACAAATTTGCAAATGAAATGAAGACTGAATTTGAGATGAGCATGATTGGAGAAATGAAATATTTTTTGGGATTACAGATAACACAAAGCAAGGAAGGTATATTTGTAAGTCAGACTAAGTATTTAAATGAATTATTGAAAAGATTTGGAATGGAAGATTCTAAACCTATTGGAACACCTATGGTAACTAGACATAAGTTATCTAGCAAAGATGAGACACCAGCAGTTGAGCAGAAAAAGTATAGATTTATGATTGGAGGATTATAGTACTTGACACATACAAGACCTGATATAGCACATTTAGTGGGGATTGTAGCAAGATTTCAAGTAGAACCTAGAGAATCACATTATGCAGCAGTAAAGAGGATATTGAGATATCTAAAAGGAACAATGGATTATGGATTATGGTATGAGAATTCTGATGATTTTACCTTATGTGCCTATACTGATGCAAATTGGGGAGGCAGCATTGATGAAAATAAAAGCACTAGTGGTGGAGCCTTTTTTCTTGGAGGTAAATTGGTCTCTTGGCTAAGTCAGAAGTAGAATTGTACTTCACAAAGTATAGCAGAAGCAGAATATGTTGCAGCAGCAAGTAATTGTAATCAGATTATTTGGATGAAGCAGATGTTGAAAGATATTGAAATAAAGTTTGATGAGCCTATTGTTATACATTGTGATAACACCAGTATAGTGAGTATGACAAAAAATCCTATTTTACATTCTAAGACTAAACATATTGAGATCAAGTATCATGTTGTAAGAGAGAAAGTTGCAGAAAAAGAAGTAAGATTGGAGTACATAAGCACAAAGGAGCAGATAGCAGATATATTTACAAAGCCTTTACCTAAGGATAAATTTGTGTATCTAAGAGGTACTCTTGGGGTTATGCCCCAACTTATTTTTGAGAATTGATGCAAATGATTACACCCGTCCAATGGTATATGAGCCCTATCTTTCTTCTGGATTGGATGTTGGAACTTCCTCTATGGGGGAGTTTATGAGCTAAGTCATGAGGACTCTTGTTATTGTATTCTTCTAAAAAGTGTCTTTTGACATTAAGTTGTTGTTGATTTAGTGATAGAATTTCTATCATTGATGTCAATGGGGGAGAGATATACATGAAAAACATTGTGGATTGTATGACAGAGCTGAATAGGAAAATGAAGCAAGATTTAATTTGATATTTTGCAGTGATGTTGCAGTATTCAATTTTTGGAACACTGGATGTTTTTCATCTATGTTGCCATCAATGCCAATGGGGGATATTGTTAGGAATAAATGAAAAGTGTTTTGGCAGTCATTCTGTAGTAGTTGTTGTTGCATTCATGACTTGGATTGTCATTGATGTCAATACAGTGATATTCTGGATATTAGCAGGAAAGCAGGTATAGTTTTGTTTTGTGCACATGTTGTATTGTAGAATGGATTTTGTGTAGTTGATGGTATGTTCTTTGGTGTTTTATTAACCTATGGTTAATAGCACAAAAAGAAATTCATTCATTTGTAAGAGTTATGAGCATTTTGGTGAAAGTAGTGTTTAGACAATGTTTCTGTGTAGCGATGTTCAGAAATCGGAGGATATCTCTTAGCTGGGATGGAATCTAATTTTTCATAGTTAAAGGGATGTTGGAGACTCATTAATGATGATGTGGTTCATAGCACAAACCTCGAGGATATGTTTGGAGAAAGTTATAGTAACTGGAAGCTGACAGTTTTATGTGAATTCTGTATGTAGTGTGTAGAATTTATTATTTTGTAATTGAGGACCGACTCATTTGTAATTATTTGAGTTTGGTATATAAGAAGGAATTTTTTCCTTATTGTAATGTGTACTATGAAGAGTGAGATGTGAATATATGCATGAAGTGAAGAAAAGAGCTAATTCAGTGATGAAGGAAGACTTGTGAGTACAGAGATCTGGAATTATGATCTTGTGTAGCAGAGAGTGCAGTTTTGGCACAGTGTGAAGGAGGTAATATATTTCATATTATTCTATTGAATAATTCTAAGATCTTTTGGATAGTGGGTTCAGAGATTTTGCCTTGAAGCTCTTTGGGCAGTGGGTCCTTGTGTCTTCCATAAACTCTTAACCGGGTTAGAATCTTTTAACAAGGATTCAAAATCTCCTAACAGAGATTTATATGTACTAAATGTATTTCATAAGACTCCTAATAGGGTCCATCCTCTAACAAGAAACTTTCATATTAGTGCATCATTTTGTGGGCATCATTCCCACCAGGGTTTACTCTTTTCAAGAGGCTCCCTAGTTAACATATCTTGTGTTATTATGCAATTGTGTATGATTATCTTTCTATGGTTGATCAGTACATTGATTATATTGTTTAAAGCTATTGAATGGATAAATTATCAGATAACTGATTCACCCTCCCCCCTCTCAGTTATCTTGGGGATCTTTACTTTCTAACACATTAATGATCCAACACCCTAGTCATAGGTAATATTGTGTTTTCTATGTTTGGATCCATTAGGGATCATCAAAATAAGGCTAAGATCAACTTTCGAGCAACTTTCTAAAAGTTGTCAAAACTTGTAATTACCTCTTCCAAATGGCTAGATGGTTCAAAAAACTCATGTACCCATTGGGATTATCCTATATAAGCCCTTACATTGAGTGATAGGATATACAATGTAATTTGGAAATTAATCAATAAAATCTCAACCATTGCCCTGCAATCTGCAAGAACAGTGCTCTGGTAAAGATGGGTAAAGACCTATGTGCATGAGTTTTTGAGTTTTATATTTTTTGTTTCCAATCCACTTTCAGATGCAATTTGTTTTAGGATTTGACTTGTCCTAGATTAAAAGTTATCAAAGTTTTTGTGTGCTTGCCCGGATTGAGGGTTTTTGCCGCAAGTTTCCGATAGGGCTTGCTCTTTTGACCCAATTCCAACATGGGAATCTGATGCCCCTTGGTGGAATTCAAAAATTTTTTATATTCTTTCACAAAATGTAGGTTAGAGGTGGAGTGCTACAAGGAGGTGTGTTTGCCACAAAGCCCTAGGTGTATAGGCCCATATGTGCACCTACCTGTGACTTAGAATAGTCATGATAAAACTTAGTTGGGGATTCATCAAAACCCAAGACTTTGGATTTGGAGCCCTTGTATATGCCCTCAAAGGATCCCCTCATTGATCTTGGCATTGGCTTGGAGGAAGAAGCACTTGTAGTGTAAAATAGACCTAATTAGGCCTATTAGCCCTATCCCAAATTTGGCTAAATCAATAACCTCCTGTTGGTTTCAAGTCTTGGTGCTTGGATATGTTCCATAAGCCCAAAAAGGGTATCAAGATCCTCAACCTGATCTACACTTTTTTTGGAAGGATTTTGAACTAGGTTCAAAATACTAGTTTCAAAAGGCTACAAGCCTAGAATTTGTGTTGTGAAGTAACTTGGTATTATGAGTTGCCCATTAGTGAAAGAACCATTGGAACTATCAAAGTAGGACCTAAATAGGCCAGAACAGTCTTTGTGGGCCACCCTTGGTCTTAATATCCATTTCATGGGGTTTGAGTACTTATTTTCCTAAGGAGACCTCTTGGTGAACTCTTGGCTTTGGGTGCTTAGGACTTTGGTAAGCCTAGTGATTAGGTTATTTTGCATTGTAGGGTTGTGATAACCTTCTCAAACTCCTTCTACCATACTTGTGATAGGTACTTAGCACTTGATCCCTTCACCTTGGGTGTTGAGGGATTGAAAACCTTGCCATTTACCACTGTTTGAAGGCTTATGTTGACCAATGCTGCATCAAGTGGTATCAGAGCTATGTCTGATCCTAAGAATGAGGAGATGCTTGCAAGGGTTACAAATAGTGAATTGGCAAAGATGGTAAGAGAGAAAAAGGCTGCAAATAAGGCCTTAACTAAGAGGCTTGAAGAGCTTGAGAAGAAGATTGATGACAAGGACAAAGATGAGTCTAAAAATGAAGAAGGGAGTGAAGAAGAGGAGGATGATGCTACTCAACATATCCCTGCAGACCAAAGACCTTTCATAGATGCCTTCAAATCTATGGGAAGGAGAACCATGGAGGAGAAGATAGATTTTTCGGTCTTCAACGGCAAGATGAATGCTGACTTAGCCTTGGATTGGATAGAGGCTTTGAAAAAATTCTTTGAATGTGAAGACATCCCTAAAAAGTAGAGGGTAAAGGTGGCAAGATCCAGGTTGAAGGGAGCAGCCCTAAGTTGGTGGAACTTCATCCAAACTGAGAGGGTGAAGAATGGGAAGAACATGATCAATTCATGGAATAGAATGGTAGCATTGGTCAAAGAGACATATGTACTTGAGGACTATGGGGTACAACTCCATAGGAGAAAGAAAAGTCTGAAACAAAAGGACATGGATGTTGGTTCATACACCGAGGAGTTCTTAAAATTATGCATGAAAACCAATATGGATGAAGATGAGGAAGAGAAGCTAGCAAGGTACATGAATGGCTTGAAAGTATCCATTCAAGAAGAGTTAAGTCTACACATCCCTACCACAGTCAATAGATGTTATCAAATGGCACTCAAGGTAGAGGAAAAATGGAAGAGAAAGCAGTATTTTGGCAAAGGAAAGAGTAATGATAGTGGTAGCAACAGCAAGACCCCTGACCAAGGAGATAAGGAAAATAGTGACTCTAATTCAAGAGGAAACTATAGAGGAAGAAGACCCTTCAATAGGGGAAGGAAAAATTTAGGAAGAGGTGATGGACCATTGAAGTGTTTCTATTGCAACCAAATGGGACACCATGTAGGAAGATGCCCGAAGAAAAGAAATAATAATAACCAAGGTGAGAGGAGAGCACAACTTGTCCAAGAAGATAAACAACAAGACAATGTTGATACTAGATACTTGGAATTAGAGGAAGGAGTGTGTCTAATGATGAGGCAGGTCTTCCTTCAAGTACCACAAACCCAAGAGCCTCCACAAAGAAAGAATCTCTTCAGGACAAAGATCAAATATCATGGAAAGGTATGCAATCTTCTTATTGATTCTGGTTCAAATGAAAATCTTGTATCCTATGAAATGGTTTAGAAATTAAACCTCCCTAAGAAGCCACACCCTTGCCCCTATCATGTTTCATGGCTAACCAAAGGCCAACAAACTCTAGTAACAGAACAAGCATGGATAGAGTTTTCAATTGTAGATTTTAAAGACAAGGTTCTTTGTGATGTAGTTGAGATGGATGCCTCACATATTCTTCTAGGAAGGCCTTGGAAATTTTATGTTGATGCCATACACCACTGCAGGAAAAAAACCTACTCCATCACCAAAGATGGGAAGACCTTCACCATGAAGCCCCTATCGGATAACAAATCTAAAAAAGAACCCACTATGATTATCATGGGAGAAAAGGAGATGTTAAAAACCTTGAAAGAATTTCATACTAAACCTCTTGTCTTAATCTTAAAGAACAAAGATAACATCAGGTCTGATCAAAGGGAGCCCATACCCAATGAAGTCATAAAAATGTTGCAAAAGTATAAAGATGTCACTATTAGTGACCTGCCCACTAGCCTCCCTCCCATTAGGGACATTATTCATCAAATAGACCTCATACCAGGCTCATCCCTATCTAATAAGGCACCATACAAAATGACACCATTGCAGCATACAGAGATTGCAAAATAGGTCATTGAATTGTTAGAAAGAGGGCTCATTCAAAAGAGTCTCATTCCTTGTTTTGTACCCTCATTCTTGGCCCCTAAAAAGGATGGAAAATGGAGATTATGCACTAATAGTAGGGCCCTAAACAAAATCACAATAAGATATAGATTTCCCATGCCAAGAATTGAGGACTTATTGGATCAACTAGGAGGTTCTTGCTACTTCACCAAGATAGACTTAAGGTCTGGTTACCATCAAATTAGAATCAAGCCTAGAGATGAATGGAAAACAGCATTCAAGACTACTGAAGGTTTGTTTGAATGGTTAGTAATGCCCTTCGGTTTAAGAAATGCCCCTAGCACTTTTATGAGGCTTATGAATGAGATATTCATAGATTTTATTCAAAAATTTGTTGTTGTTTACCTTGATGACATACTAATATTTAGTCATAGCAAGGAAGACCATCTTGATCATGTGGAACAGGTACTAAGAAGACTCCACTAGCACAAGTTGGTAATCAACTTGGAAAAATTCATGTTTATGAGAAAGGAACTTGTATTCCTAGGTTTTGTGATCTCACAAGGTACCCTTAAGATGGATCCTAAGAAGGTATATGCAATTATCAATTGGTTTCCACCAAAGAATCAAGGTGATGTAAGGAGTTTCCATGGGCTTGCAACATTCTATACAAAATTCATCAAAAATTTCAGTCATGTGTGTGCACCAATACTTGAAACAATCAAAGGTGGAAAGAAGACTAAGTTTGCATGAACAAAGGAAGCCAATGATGCATTCCAATACTTGAAGAATAGAGTCTCACAATAACCTTTCTTGGTCCTCCTTGATTTTAACAAATTCTTCACTATGGAAACAGATGCAAGCAATTTGGCTATAGGTGTTTTCCTAAGCCAAGAAGGCAAGGCAGTTGCTTTCTTTTCAGAAATATTGATTGAGGCCAAAAGGAAGTACTCTACTTATGACCTAGAGCTCTATGCCATGGTCCAAGCCCTCAAGAAATGGAGGCACTACTTGATCCCAAAAGATTTTTTAGTCTACATTGACAACCATGCATTAAGCTTCCTCAATTCACAAGAAAAACTTTTAGTCGGGCATCTCAAATGGGTAGACCAATTGCAAGCTTATACCTTCAACATTAAGCATAAAAATGGTATAGCAAACAAAGTTGTTGATGCACTTAGTAGGAGGATTGGTCTGGTTGAAGAAGTTCAAATACAAAGTGTGGGAATTGAGTCCCTCAAACACTTGTACCTGGATGACCCTAATTTTTCAGAGATATATCAGATTTGTATAAAAATGGAGGGCAGATATCACATTGATTTTTTTGAATATCTGATTCAAAATGGGCTTCTATTCAAAGGAGCACAATTATGGATACCAAAGTGTTCAATGAGAGAAAACATAATCAGAGAAAAGCATTGTTGTGGCCTAGGAGGTCACTTTGGCATTGACAAGACAACAGACATGGTGAAGAGGAGCTATTTTTGGCCCAAGTTGAACAATGAAGTTAAGAAGTTTATTGAGTCTTGCAGTATTTTCCAAAAAGCTAAAGGGCTAACAATAAATCAAGGGCTCTACCAACCCTTACCAATCCCTTCAAGGCCTTGGGAATCCATTTCAATGGATTTTTTAATGGGACTACCTAAAATCAAGCAAGGATTTGATAGTGTGTTTGTCATAGTGGATAGGTTTAGCAAAATGGCTCACTTTGTGCCATGCAAGAGCAGAAATGATGCATCTCATATAGCCAATCTCTTCTTCAAAGAAGTAGTTAGAATTCATGGCTTACCTCAAACAATTGTATTAGACAGAGATGTAAAGTTTCAAGGACACTTTTGGAGGACACTCTTCAAGAAGTTGGGTACAAATCTCACCTATAGCTCTACCTATCACCCACAAATAGATGGGTAGAATAAGGTAGTAAATAGGTCCCTAGGCAATCTTTTAAGATGTCTAACCAAGCAATACTCACAAAGTTGGGATACCATCCTGCCCCAAGCATAGTTTTCCTTCAATGTCTCCATAAACAGGTCAACCGATACAACTCCTTTCCAAGAAGTGTATGGATTACACCCCAAGGGACCATTGGATCTAATGGAACTCCCCTCTAATTTCAAAATTAGTGCTCAAGGCCAAGAACTGGCAGAGCTCATATCAAAGGTACAGCAACAAGTAAAACAAACATTACAAAAGTCTAGTTTGAAGTACAAAGAAAATGCTGACAAGAGAAGGAGAGAGCTCTGTTTCAAAGTAGGAGATAGGTTTTGGGCACTCCTCAGGAAGGAGAGACTACCTAAGGGTAGATACTCCAAAATAAAAATGAACAAAGTAGGCCCCTGCCACATACTTAGCAGAATAGGTGAGAATGCCTATGAGATATCCCTTCCTCCAACTTTGCAGATCTCTCCAATCTTCAATATTGCAGACCTCACACCATATAAATCTACAATAGGTCCAATGAATGAGTAGGATAAGGACACAAACATTGAGGATGAAGACTATGTTACTGATCTTCCATAAAGAAAACCAATGGAGATTGAAGCAATTTTGGACTCCAAGATATTAAAATAGACTAGATCTAAGAGGTAAATGTAGTACTTAGTTAAATGGAAGGGCCTGTTGCTGCATTTTCCCAACTCTGATTTTCTCCCCAAAATTTTGAAGAAATTTGTCATCTTTTGATCATAATAAACCCTCTATAAAAAAATTTCTAACGATATTAGGGTTTATTATGTCTTTGTATCAAAAGAGAAAGAAGTTAGGGTTTAAAGTCTTGGAACTAGTTGTTGTATTTAAAAAAAAAAAACCCTAGTTTTCTTTTTTAAGTGACTTTCTATTTCTTTATTACTTTTTCGAAGTCACTTAAACTTTCTAAAAGCATGTGTGCTTTAATGTTTACCTTGGTCGCTAGGTCACATGATACTCTTGGCATACTTCTCTTTATCTCCCCATCACGAGAAATCCTCTAGTCTCCAAGTCGCTAGATAAAAGAAGCATATTCTCTCTCTTCCTGAGACCTAGTGGTGAATGTTAGTCATGTAATCTCTAGATGCTTTATAATCTTCTCGTGACTTAATTTATTAAGTGGACAGACTATAGTCACCAGATCTCTAAATCAGAAGTTGCATAAGTCGGGTGATCTCAAGATAAAGGACTAAGAACATAAAACATCTAGCGATTACGAGTTCCACTATAGTCGCTGATTCTCTAGAAGAAAAATCAAATGGCATTTCCTTTAGTCACCAGATCTCGGAAGAAAAGTCAACAAGCTATAAAGATTAAAAAGATCTAGCGACTACCGTCTGATCTTTTTAATGAACTTCTCATCTAACGGTTATCCTTTAGTCGCTAGAAAACCTGTGATGTCACTATTTCTTTCTGAGACCTAGTGACTACTATTAGATGAAGATTAGGTGACTCATATTTAATCTCAGAGAAGGGAATGAGTTATTCAGCGATCAGGAGACTTCCTTTAGTCACTAGTTTGCTAGATGTCTACTTCAGTCGGGTGATCACTGAATAAAACTTAAAAGTAAATAATCTTCTTGTGACTTGGAGAAAACTATAGTCGCATAATCTTAGACAGCTAAAAAATTGAAAGATGAACTAAGCTTACTCGCCAGATCTCAGATAGAAGAAATTTTATTTGGCGACTTAGAAAACTATAGTCGCATGATCGCTAGAAAAGAATTGAGAGACAAAACATCTGGCGACTCTGAGAAATTATAATCGCCATATCTCAATTAGAAAATTATGTGGTAATGGCTTAGTCGCTTAATCTTAGAATGAGAAAATACATTCCCACGACTAGAAGGAGAGACTATAGTCGCTGAATCTTAGAATATTTAGAAAGGCACCAGATTTATTACGAGACTTCGAATTTCCTTTAGTCGCTAGGTCACTAGAAGATGAAATTTAAAAATATGTCACCTCTTGATGATGGCTGAGACATTAAGTTGCGGAGCACGTAGTCTTAATTACAAAAGTGACATTGTTGCAGGGAACCAAGTTGTAATCAATTCTTCACCGTTAAAACTCAAAGGTTGGTCATTATCTCATTTCTACCAAGCATTTGAGCAATCAGAGAGCAGAGCATTTCTAGAGTGAAGAACATTTGAGAAACCAGAGCTTTTGGAGATCATAGAGCTTACGGAAGACCAAAATTTGCAGAGTGAGCAGGAATTTTCAACAGCAATCATCATGAGTCAGACTACAGTCGGCACCCCATCAGCTAGTAGGGAAACCGAAAAATAAAAGGTTAGTTTTTCTAAGGAATTCATCGAATTGCTACCTGGTTCTACCCAAAATAAGAAGGTTCATGATGATGTCTTCTCTGATGTCTATTCACAATGTGGGGATGCTAAGACTCACGATGTACCAGCCATGAATTTGTTCTACTACTTCCAAAAGAATCAAGATAGGCCTATCCCTGTGTCAAACCCATGGACTTCAGGGTTTGCAAAGATGATTGTCCCTGATGTATTTTTTGATGTTGATCTTCTTGTCTCCTTGGCTGAATGATATGACCCCCTCTCTAAGACAATTAGAAAGACAAATGGTTCTTCTTTGATAACCCTAGACAAAGGAGCATTCATGATGACTTTTGGGATAGATGTCCCTATGGCCATAGAGATTAACCTGCAATCTCTATAAAATAGATATGTGAGGGAGTCTAGAGGTGTTGCAACTACTATTCAGTCCCATGTCCCTGAGGGAAATAGAAACTATATTGCACCCATGGCAAGAGGTCTCCCCTATGCATTTAAAGATCTAAAATTCTATATGAAATACATTGCATATGGGTTATGTAGAGTTCTGGGTATTCATGCTCCTAAAGAGAGGATTTCTCTTGAAATTTTGATGTTAGTAATGGATTCCCAATCATGCCACACTAGTCATGGGTATGATTACATTGGATACTGTATCCAGAAGATGCATGAGGGTTTAGAAATGATAAGAAAGAAGCAATACCCTCCCAAATTTTTGCACTACTCCATGCTGATGCATCTTATCTTCTACCATAATGTAAATAAGTTTAGTTTACAATATTTAAAACCTAAGTTTCAATGGAATGGCTAGCCTAACCCTGTATAGTCCTGGTTAGATGTCTGGAGTCCAATGGCCCTTAAGCATAATTTTTGTATTTTTGAGAATATAATAGTAGATGCTATTCTTATCCACTTGGGTGTGAATTCTTCAAGAATTCCTATCAAAACCTTGCAACTTCTTAGACCAATGAAATATGTAGATAAGTGGAAAGATAATCATGATCAAAATTGGGGTGATTTCTATTTGAGAGAAGGGTATACATTAATAAGGGTCTATGGATGGCCACAACCACCCCACATTTTTCCTAATAATGTTCCCCCCAGGATTGCAGCCCTTGAGTTCATTTGACAACTCATGCTTGTAGCTAAAAAGCATCTAGTCCCATACAGAAAGGGTACATTCACCCCTAGGCATTTCAAATTAGCCAATTTAACAATTGGAAAAGGGGCTTTTGAAAAGGTTAACACATATTTGTTACAGTTTATGATGTCTGCTGCACATCCTAGATTTCTTGATCCCAAGGGATTTTTGGCTGCTGCTAGGAGATATTACACTCTTACCATCCCTCTTAATAAAACTCATGATGTTTCCTATGAAGAGGATGTAGTTAGAAATATTCCTAATGAGGATGAGGCCAAGACAAGGTCTTGGTAGTTGGATCAATTATTCCAGCTAGAGAAATCCATGAGAAGAAAAGATGTCAATTTTGGAGGATTTTACCCTACTCTGCCATATCTCCAAAGATTAGAGATGATGATGAAGAATTACAATGTTCTGATGGAGCAAGGGCAACAACTGATTGAGGATAAATTAGAAAATTTAAAAAAGAATAAGAAGCACTCCTCATTAGAATATGAAGAAGATAGTGAATGGGGGGTATTCTATTCATAGTTACCCTACCCAAGAACTTCCTCCTGATGCCCCTAAAGAAAGAGGGGATGAAAATGAGATAGTTGATTTGACTGAGGTTCCTGGCTCTCATAATGAGGTAGAACCACCTACTAAAAGGCAAAAATTAATGGTAGGAGAGTCATCACAGGCAAGGCCTGCTGAAAAAAGAGATATGGTTGCTACTGTCATCCCTGGCCAAACAACTTATGACCATGAAATTAGAAAAAGGGTCAAGGAGGAAAAGAAGAAATAGAAGGAGATAGTTGAGGAAGTAGAATTTCCTCTTGCTATGTGCATAGATGAGAGAATCCAGCAGCAAGAGGATTTTCTAAAAGATGATGAATTCATCAAGACTTGTGAATTCAAAGACTTCCTCCTCTGGCACAAATAGCAGCAAGTAGCCTCCACAGTGTAGATTGGAGAAGATGGCCAGATTCCCACTGAGGCCTTAAAAGCAATAAAGGATTATGATCCAGAGAATGAAAATATAACCCTTGAAGAGGCTAGGAGGTTAGTAAAAGATAGTAATATGTTATTATTACTTGGATGGGATTTGGCCTCTGTGTTTATTATTGATCAAATAAGGAGACAGGAAGATATTACCCTGACTTCAAAAAAGCAAGTGGGAGATTTAATAAAAGGGTTCAGATATAGCCCAAAGAATAAGGCATTAGCCATGTGGAGCCTCTACCCCAAGGACAAAAAGCCATCAATTTTGAATATAAAAAAGCAGATGGATGGGGATAAGATGATGTGGTCTATCCAAAATACAGGGGACTTAGAAATTTCCCAAATTTTGACTAATTTTGCCAAATTGAATGAAGACAAGATCAAGAAACTATCAGAAAGATATCAAAAATTGTATGATGATTACACTGCTTTGGTCAAAGATAGGGAGTTGCATATAATAAAGGAGAAAGAATTTGAAAAACTAGTTGATGAACTAAAACTTCAAATAATAAATATGGAAGCTACACCTCCACCTCCTCCTAAAGAGGTTGTAATTGAGAAAGAAGTACAAGTAGTACGTGAAGAAGGTATTGCTTCTTCAGAAGAAATTAAAGATAGTAAAAATAAAGCAATTGTACAGACATTGCTAGAAATTCTGCAGCATAGGATTTTGAAGTTAAAAGAAAAGGTTGAGGCAATCTATGCTACCTATCTCAAGTTGCCAGAGTTGCAACTAGAAGTAAATAATTGCATCTCAATTTTGAATTCTTTTTATGTAATTTGGTCAGTAAGGACTCCACTTTTTGAAAGGTTAGTAGTGGTACAACCTTTTAGGCCAAATATACTTGAGGAAGTACTGCATGTAGGGGAAGAAATAAATAGAATAAAGACTCTTCTCCCATTATTCAAAGGAAAAGCCAAGTTAGTAGAAACAAAATTAGCATTTTTGGAAGAAGAGGTCAATAAATTCATTCCTAAGATAAAGGATGACAATGGTACTTTGAAAACCGCAGATCAATGGAGATTAGATTTTGATCTCAGATTGCCTAAAGGGGAAAATTTTGTCAAAATAAGTGGCAGGGTAGATATGAATAAATTTAATGACTTTTTGGATGATGCAGTAAAGGTAGAGGTAGAATTTTCTAAATTCTTGGCAGATGTCAGAATAATGATGGATGCTAGATGGGAGAGGAAAAAGGCACAATTGAAAATAGTACAAAATTTCCCATGGCCTTCAGAAGATAAAGTAGCTGCATGGGATGAATCAACAAAGCCTAAAATACTTAAGTCCACTACAGTAGACCTTGATCTTCTAGATGATTAAAAGGCATCCTGATGTTGACACATATTTTGAGGGCAGGGGTCATCAATTTTCTTGAAGATTGGTGAGGGTTAGCTGAAGTTGGCGGTCACCAACTTTCTTTATGGCTACTATAGGGTTATTAATGCTTTCAAGCAAAGGTGTCAACAACGACAGCGGAGGATGTTGCAAGTCAAAGATTCTTTGCCTTTCCACCACCTAATTGTATTGCATTTTGTTTTTTATGCTTTAGGGTTAGGGTTCTGACCATCTGAAGCTTGTTGCATTCCCATCTTTTTAGGGGAACTCCAAGATGGTCAGACCATATATATATAGTTTTAAGAGTTTCTTTCAAAGGAGAGGTGAAAAATATAGAACAAAAAAACTTGTTGCTCCAAGACAGACTTTTACAATTTTTATCTGGTTTCTTTGAGTAAAGAGGTTTGAATATATTACTGTAAATTTGATTTCAATATGAATACAGTGCAATTTATGCCTTATATTGTTCTTGTCTTTCTATCTTGTATGCTTACTCTTGTATGTTTTATGTGTTAGGCATTTAAAATATATCTAGTGTGGCACAAATTTATGAGTTTCTTTCAAGGAAAGAATTAAAATTTCTCATAATTTGTTCCTAGGAGTAATTATATTTGTGGAAATTTGATGATAATGATATCAGGTTAAAAGAATGGTTTGTAAGGCAATCTATTTGAAATTTTATGATATGCAAGGCATGTTATTGTATTATTCTTGAACTTCTTTTGCAGGTATATGTTTAGATTCCTTTTGCCCAATAGATAAGGCACTGGTCTAGATTGTCTGTTTCAACTTTACATTCTATCTTTCGACTCAGAAGTTAAAATAAATTTGAAAATCTTCTATGATTTATTATTTTGATGTTTAAAAGTTTCTTGAATATGATTGATTAAGGTTGTTTCTAGGATTCAATCTTTTATTCTACTGATTCTAAAAAGAGAGAATCATAAAGGTTATCCCTCCTTAAAAGGAAGAAGGATGAAATTCCTTATACCATTGATTTTTGCTATAGTTTCAAGTCATAGTTTCTCAAAATAGTTCAGTAGGGCTATATCAAGATAGAAAAATTAGTGTCCACCTTTCAAAACTATATTTATAGTCATTTATCAAGGTAATACCTGCCTGGGTGTGTGTGGAACTCAAAAATGAAGAAGGATCTTATCCAATCCTTAGCAATTAGGCTTTTCTTGTAAACTTGGAGCCCCTTTTATCTAAAATCTATCCTAAGACAAGAAAAATCCCTAACAGGGCCTTCCTAGCATTGATGCTACATGGCTGACCGAAGATCAAGTCAAGCAACATGGGACTTCGGTGGAGCAATTACGTCAAGTAGGGACTTGAGTTTTAAAAATCAAGGTGAGTATGGTGCAGGAGCACCTACTCCACATTCAAGAAGCACTCCTATGTAACCTATGATTTCACACTAAGGTCCTTAGAGGCCTCTACTCATGCTTAGAATAGGGGTTAAGTATTGGATCTCTTTGTAAGGCCACATTTCCAAGATTGGCATTTTATGAGCCCTTGGTCTAACTAGTGGTCATTAATTATCCAACACCCTAGTCATAGGTAATCTTTTTTTTTTCTATGTTTGGATCCATTAGGGATCATCAAAATAAGGCTAGGATCAATTTTGGTCTTTAGATTTGCAACATAGCAAAATAGGCAAAAGTTGCTCTAAAAGTTGTCGAGCAACTTTCGAGCAACCTTCTAAAAGTTGTCAAAACTTGTAATTACCTCTATCAAATGGCTAGTTAGTTCAAGCCACTCATGTAACCCTTGGGAGTATCCTATATAAGCCCTTATAGGTGGGTGATAGGATATACAATGTAATTTGGCAATTAATCAATAAAATCTCAACCATTTCCCTGTAATCCTCGAGAACAGTGCCTAGTATGGATGGGTAAAGACCTGTGTGCATGAGTTTTTGAGTTTTATAGTTTTTGTGTCAAATCCAATTTTAGATGCAATTGGTTTCAAGATTTGACTTGTCCTAGATTAAAATTTATCAAAGTTTTTGTGTGCTTGCCCAGATTGAGGGTTTTTGCAGCAGGTTTCCGATAGGGCTTGCTCTTTTGACCCAATTCCACCATGGGAATCTGATGCCCCTTGGTGGAATTCAACCTTTGTTTATATGATTTCATAAAATGTAGGTTAGAGCTGGAGTGCTACAGGGAGGTGTGTTTTCCATAAAGCCCTAGGTGTACAGGCCCATATGTGCACCTACCTATGACTTAGAACAGTCATGATAAAACTTAGTTGGGGATTCATCAAGACCCAATACATTGGATTGAGAGCCCTTTTATGTGCCCTCAAAGGATCCCATCATTGATCTTGGCATTGGCTTGGAGGAAGAAGCACTTGTAGTCTAAAACAGACCTAATTAGGCCTATTAGCCCTATCCCAAATTTGGCTAAATCAGTAACCTCTTGTTGGTTTCAAGTCCTAGTGCTTGGATATGTTCCATAAGCCCCAAAAGGGTATCAGGATCCTAAACTTGATCTACACTTTTTTTGGAAGGATTTTGAACGAGGTTCAAAATACTAGTTTCAAAAGGCTACAAGCCTAGAATTGGTGTTGTGAAGCAACTTGGTATTATGAGTTTCCCATTGGTGAAAGAACCATTGGAACTATCAAAGTAGGACCTAAATAGGCTAGAACAGTATTTGTAGGCCATCCTTGGTCTTAATATCCATTTCATGGGGTTTGAGTACTTATTTTCCTAAGGAGACCTCTTGGTGAACTCTTGGTTTTGGGTGCTTAGGACTTTGGCAAGCCTAGTGATTAGGTTATATTGCATTGTAGGGTTGTGATAACCTTCTCTAGGTCCTTGTGTCATACCTATGATAGGTACTTAGCACTTGACCCCTTCACCTTCGGTGTTGAGGGATTGAAAACCTTGCCATTTACCACTGTTTGAAGGCTTCCGCTGACCACTGTTGCATCAGTACTGCACAAAGACTCAAACTTTCTTTGATCAAACCTTTCTCCAGCAACTCTTGAATTTGTTGATTAAATTCCTAATTTTTGGTAGGTGTCAAATGATGATGTGCCTTATTCGGTAAAATAGCTCTAAGGATTAGATACATACAATTATCAATGCTTCTTTTGAGTGGAAAAACATCAAAAGTACATTATCATAAATGATATCACTGTAATTAGTGAGTAACTTGTCAATCTCCTTAGGAACATTATCCTCTATTTTCTTACTCAGTTTTTTAGGAATCAGAGCAAAACATACATCATTCTTCTTCAAAGAGTTAACAAGATTTCTTGCCTCCATCAAACAAACTTTCACAAATGTGCAAACATTACTAACAAGTTCTTCCATCAATGGTAACAAGATTTGTTTCTTTCCATCAACCACAATAGTATACTTATGTAATCTCCCATCATATGTAGCATGTCAATCATATTGCCAAGGTCTACCCAACAAAATATGATAACAATCCATAGGCATGATATCACATAACACCTTATCATAGTACTTTCAAATCTTCAAATTCACATAACATTATTAACTTACTAGGAGTGTATGCTCATCTTTGATCCATGAAATCTGATAGGGCTTCAGATGTACCAACCTTTCCAACTACAATTTTTTGACCATCTCCTTAGATGCCAGATTCTCTGAGCTACCACTGTCAATGATTACATTCCAAACTTTATCAGAAACTCTACATCTGGTCTTGAACAAACTTTTCCTTACCAGATCTTCCTTCTTGCTTTCATTCCATAGTGCTCTCCTTACCATTAATTTATTTTCTTTCTTAGGTTCATTCAGTGACTCTTCTTACCCCAAAGCATTTCTACTGCTACTAGCCTTCTTACTAGCATGTGTTTATTTGAAAGATCTATGGTCTTCTCCACAATTGTAACAAGTTCCTCAGAAACTTCCACTGCCATAACCAACTTGGTAGTTACTACCCCTACCTCTAGATGAACTTTCACCTTTCCACTTGGTCTTGTTTCCTTTGTCCAAATTTGTCTTTTCTAGTTCAAATCTACCATTTTCACCATTAGATATACCTCTTCCTCTAGGGAATCTACCACCTTGACCTCTTTGTCTTTTTTCATGTCTCTTGTTCATGTCTCTTATTCAATTTCTCCTTGGCCTTCAATGAAAATTGATAAGCCTCTTCAATGTTCTCCAACTTGACCATACTAATTCCCTCTTGGATGGAAACTCTCAAACCATTCAGGTATCTACCAATTCTTTCCACATCATCTTCACCATGTCTAGATCTAATATCTAATCTATAGAATTCCTCAGTATACTCTTTTACTGAGCTATCTTTCTACCTCAAACTTTGCATTCGCTGAACTAGGTTAATCTGATAATCACAAGGTAAGAACTTTCCTTTCAATTTTTTCACCATTTTATTCCATACCTTGATTTTGTCTATTCCTTTCCTCTTCCTATCCAATTGTAGATGTTCCCACCATAAGGATGCATGACTTTTCAACTTTGTGCTTGCAATCTTCACCTTCTTGTCTTCAGGAATGTTTTCATACTCAAAATACTTTTCCATCACAGTGATCCAGTCCACCAATTCATCAGAATCTAGCTTTCCACCATACTCAGGAGGATTGAAATGTGGTGTTGACTTCAGACTTGTCAAAGCCTTCAAAAATCTTTCTTCACCTTGATCCATAACAGGTGTAGGTTCTACATTCGCTTGTTCTTCCTCAACTTCATCATCACTAACATCTTCAAGATGTCTGCCTCTTCTCTGGGCTGTTTCAATAGCTTCTAACCTAGTAGCAATCTTCCTTAGCATATCTACCAATCCTAGATCTGTATCTCACCTCCCATGAACTATCTTAACAACCCTCTATAATTATAGGTCAGATCACAATCTGCTACCCCACAATAATTAACTAGGGCTTCAAGAGGAACCTAAAAACCTAGATCTACAGACCTAGATCAAGATCTCACCTCACTCTGATACCACCTAATGCAAGGCAAGGAGAAAGAGGGGCCAAAAAATGGCACACCTTAATGATCCAAGCGTGCTCAACACATGCAGAAGAAAACAAACACAATAGTGAGAGAGAGAATGCAGAAGCTTTCTTATATTTTCATTAGATAGAATGATAAATGTCTGGCTATATGGCCTTCCTAGTTAGGGCTAGATATTAAAATAAAATATAGAGGTCCTCAAACATGCGAGGATCTTCCAATAATCTCTATTCTTACTATCTTCTATCCTCCACCAAAAACTGCCTCCTAAACTACAACCAAACAACTACATTTATACAAGAGTCTACCAAACTGATTCGGCCTTCAGATCCATAATCAATCGAAGGAAAGGTCAGATCTGGGACCACACACTTCCCAATGATGGATTCCAACATTAAATCCATGACCCAACATAAATGTTCAAGTCAGCCACAACAAAAACTAAAACTAAACCCGTCGGTGAGCAAGGATAACCAAGTAGCAGACAAGCAATGTCAAGTGCCAGTGAAACAACCAACTGCCTAGGAGATAACCAACCATACTCAGTAACCAAAGGAAACCAACCAAATACCGACCAATCGATCAAATCAGGAACTGAGAAACACAAACAAACTCCAAATCATTTTTGGTGACACAGGATGGCCAAGGACCCGAGATGCTCCAGCATCGGTTGCGTACAAATCTGTGGATGGTGCATGGTATAAAGCCTTGTTGAAGCTTGAAAATGATAAGCATTATGATGTTGAGGTATGGTGTGGTAAGCACAAGTATAGTTTCTCATAAGCTTCTATTGGTATAGTTTTTTTTTTTCAATAGTTGTAGAATCCAGCTTCTCCTATACTTACACATCTGTATACATTCTGGGCATGGCTTTAATGTCATGTAAATTTGATTGAAATGGTAATAATATTTAAGAGCAACAAGTATGGAATTTTAAACAACTATGCATATACATTATATAACAGGAGGTGTGATATATTTTAATGGCAACACTTAATGAGAAAGATGCCTATATAACAGGAGGAGTGATATTTTTTAATGGTAGTGGACATAGAAATTGTAGTGAAACTCTATAATTTATTATTGTAAGTGGACATAGAAATTGCAATGTAAGTAGTAGGATGATTGCAAGTGGACATAGAAATTGTATTGAAACTATGTAATTTATTATGGCTCGATGTTGTATATCCATAGTCAATGTCTATTTAAACTTTAGGATGATACTTATATGATGGCTTAAGTAAATTGTTCTTACCTTGAGACTAGTACACCATGGGATTAGAGGATGGTTGTTATAATAGCAACTATGTGTCTATGGGATACTTTTATATTTTGTATTAAATGATGATACATATGTGTTTCTTCCTTGTACAATAATTTATATTCTAATACTTATATCTTGAATTATCAAATGACCAATGAGTGATAATCTCAAAAGTGTATCATAATTAAAGGCATGTGAATTCATATTGTACTTAATCTGAATGCCACTGTGTAATGTTTTTACTTATGATATTTTGAGACCCCTCTCCATTTTAAACTAACCTATGACTTCAAAGGAGGAATTCTGAAATATAGTTGTAGGTATTTATCTCTTCTATAGTTATGGAGGAGTCAAAGGTAATGATCAATGAGGTTGCTACTATTAGATCATACATTAATACACTTACTATTTTGATAGCAATAACATTGCATGATGTCAGAGCTCAAATTCAAAATAGTAAGTGCATTATTTTATTACTGATGTCCCTATTTTATTACTAATATCCCTATTTGATTTAATAGCATCAATATAAAAAATAGAGCACCGACCAATCAAATAGGGACATGAGGTGCTCAAATAGTGAGCTCATAAACAATGCATGATGCCCTAGCTTGCAGCTTGTGAGCCATCAAGACATTTACTCATGAAATGATTATAAACAAGGAGTACCACATAGTGAATATTAGCAACAAAACAAATAAAGAGAGATCAAACACTTCACACAATGCCTTGAAGGTAATAGCAATGATACCGTAGCTCTCAAATCTTGCGGGTCATCGAGCATTCCAAATGCAAAGATGTAAACAATGTCAGTACTAACATTCATATTTTTCCATTAAATCAACAAATGTCATCAAAATGAAATTGATTTAACGAGAAGACAAAGCTTGAATGCTTACCTCAAGTCATGGCTGCCATATAAAGATCAAATGCTAAGGAACTATGTTATAAAATTTCATGCCAAATTTCAAGGCATGAAATTTTATAACTGTACATATATTTTCTTTAACTCCCCCACATTGTAAACTCAATGCTAAGGAGAAAAAAGTATGGTGTCATGATGAAGGGTGCTCCCCTTAATACCACAAACACATAATAGAAGCAGAGAAACAACAACAACAATATGCAAGAATAGAAAATTGGCTTCTTATTATCTCCACAAATGTGGAATTACAAACTTTCAAAATTACAATATGCAAAGCCACATGGGCATTCCCTTACAATATTCTGTAGCACAAAGACTCAAATCAATACCCAGATCTACTAACCAGAACTTCCCTAGACAACACTACGGGCCTTCTTTATACAGGCATTTTTCCACCACCCGAGAAGGTTCCAAAAATTTAGCCCTAAGGGTTGACCAAACTTAGAATTATTTTATTTTTCAATTTATTACATCAAAGTCAGCTCAAAATAACTTTTGAAACCTAAACAGAAATTTTGAAGGAAAATTATTTTCTGTCATTTCAGGTGACCCGACTTTCGAAGACCATAAGTCATCACCAGTTGACCCAATTGACTATTATAACCCCATTTCGAAAAGGCCATGAAGCACTCTATAGGCTTGACTCATGCAAGGGCCTATCACCCAAATTTTTGACCTCATCTGAGGCCTCTAAAGCCTTCAAAAAAGTTTCAGTACCCTACTACCAATACCAAAAATCTTCAATATCTTCAAAACTAGACCCGATCTAGCCATGAAACTTTACTGGCAGGCTGATATGATTGAGATGAACCTCCACATGTAAAACCAGAACATTCCAAGATTTATGACCAACTTACTAAAAATAGCAAGTTTCCATAAATAGAAGCTCTGCATGAGATAGCCCTTATTGAATATAAAAATAGAAATATTTTTGGGTGATGCAAGATTGCTCTTACACCCAGGATGCTCCTGCATCAGACACCCAGGGTAATTTGAGAAGTGACCCTATCACGACTCAGGTGTGTAGAGGAAAACCAAGATGGTTAACCTCCTCCTTTGTTAGCCATGATGAAACTTCAACAGGTCATCCTTTCCATTTGACCAAATACTCTTCATATGTCTTGTTCCTTGTGCTTCTACCTACACGACTATCCAGTATGTCTTCAATCTCTTTGATATTTGAACTAGTTGCTGGAGTACTCCACTATGCTACTGTAACCTCATCTTCAACACCTCCCTCATGATACTCTGTCAAATCTGAAATGTTAAACACTGGTGAAATATTCAGCTCCACAGGCAATTCTACCTCATATGCATTTCCTAAATCATGCTTCTTCAGTATCTTACATGGCCCAAACTTCTTCATTTTCAACTTGTTATATGTACCATCCAGAAATTGCTCCTTCTGAAAATGAACCATGACTTTATCAACAACTTAAAATTCCTTATGCCTCCTTTTCGCATCTGCTTTAGCCTTATACTGTGCATTCATCTTGGTAATATGCTTTCTCACCTCCTCATGGATGTTCTTCAAGTGTTTAGCAAAATCCTCAGCTTTAGCACTACTTATTTCTCCTTTATCTATCTTTCTCAATTCTAATGCATTTTTGGGACTACTCCCATATACAATCTAGAATGGTGATTTACTAGTGCTCCTGTTGATAGAATTATTGTATGCAAATTCCACCTGTGGTAAAATCAAATCCCATTCTATTGGCTTATCTCCAACCAAACATCTTAGCAAATTTCCCAAACTCCTATTCACCACCTCTGTCTGTCCATCAGTATGTGGATGATGTGATGAACTGAACTTCAAATCTATCTTCAACTTGTTCCACAATGTACGCTAGAAATATCTGATGAACTTAGTGTCTTTATCTAAAACTATGGTCTTTGGCAAACCATGTAGTCTCACTAATTCTCTAAAAAACAATTCTGCTATATGAACAACATCGTTAGTCTTCTTGCAGGGAATGAAATATGCCATCTTCAAAAATCTATCAACCAGCACAAAAATTGAATCATGTCCCCACTGTGTCCTTGGTAAACCAAGAACAAAATCCATACTGATATCCTCCCAAGGCTTCTCTGGTATAGGTAATGGTTGATACAACCCTGTATTCTACTTCACTCCCTTCACCATCTGACATACTCTGCAACTCTGTACAAACTTCTTGACATCTTGCCACAACTGTGGCCAATAATAATTTTCACTAACCAAAGCAAGGGTTTTATTTCGACCAAAATATCCAGCCAATCCTCCACTATGCTTCTGCTTGATGAGATTCTCCCTCATAGAACTTCGTGGAATGCACAATTGACTCCCTCTGAAGAGCATATCATCCTAGATGATCAAATCCATCCATTTCATTATGTCTAGAGTAACAAGTTATTTACAAGCTTTCCAAGCTTCACCAAAATCAAGATCCTCTGGATACAAATTCTTGAGTTCCTTGAACCCAACCACCTCAATCTGCATCTCTATTAGCAATAGTTGTCTTCTACTAAGCACATCTGCAACCTTGTTAGACTTTCCACTTTTGTGTTTCAAAACAAATGTATAACTCTGCCAAAACTCAACCCAT
The DNA here is from genome assembly GCA_027943335.1 of Chamaecyparis obtusa. Lineage (NCBI taxonomy): Eukaryota > Viridiplantae > Streptophyta > Pinopsida > Cupressales > Cupressaceae > Chamaecyparis > Chamaecyparis obtusa. The sequence goes on along the minus strand of BSBK01005551.1, from coordinate 170,887 downwards.
TTCAAATGTCTTTGATTCAACTTTCCTTGACTATTCAAATATTGCAAAGCTTGATGATAAGTATACAAAACAAACTCCTTAGGAAGCAGATAGTGTCTCCACTTCTTCAATGCCTGAACAATAGCATAAAATTCCTGATCATAAATAGAATATTTTCTCTTGGCATCATTTAACTTCTCACTGAAATAAGCAACAGGTTTGCCTTCTTGGCTCATAACAACTCCTATTGGAGTACCGCTAGCATCATAGTCTACTTGAAACACCTTATTAAAATCTGGAAGTGCTAAAATAGGTTGTTCTGTAACTTTTTGTTTCAACAATTGAAAACTCTTTTCTACCCCATTAGTCCACTTAAACTCTTTCCTATCCCCTCTCATTGTTTCAGTCAAGAGACAACAAATATTGCTAAAATTTTTGATAAAATTTCTGTAAAAACTACCTAGACCATGAAAAGATCTTACCTTGGTAGCACTCCTTGGAGTAGGCCATTCAAGGATAGCCTGTACCTTCTCTGGGTCCATTTTTAGACCTTCTGTTGAAACTACAAATCCCAAATACACTAACTCTTTCTTCACAAAACTGCATTTCTTCAAATTAATCAACAATTTCTCATCTCTCAGCTTCTCAAACACCATATGAATATGCATCATATGTTCCTCCAATGTCTTTCTAAAGATCAAAATATCATCTAGGTAAACAATGACAAACTTACCCAAAAATTCTTTCAGAACCTTGTTCATGAGCCGCATCAAAGTGCTCGGTGCATTGGTTAGCCCAAAAGGTAGGACTAACCACTCATATAGTCCTTCCTTTGTCTTGAAGGTAGTCTTCCATTCATCTCCTTCTTTGATCCAAATCTAGTGATATCCACTCTTCAGATCTATCTTTGAAAAATACACAGCTCCACTCAAACAATCCATAATATCATCCATTCGTGGCAATGGAAACCTATACTTGATTGTGATCCTGTTTATTGCTCTAGAATCTATACACATCCTCCATTCTCCATTCTTCTTTGGTGCTAATACCATTGGTACAGCACAGGGACTCAGACTCTCTTGAATCAACCCCTTGTGTAATAACTCATGTACTTGTCTGTTCAACTCTTCACTTTTTGCTGGTGTCATTCTGTGTGCTACCTTTTTTGGAAAACTAGCTCCTAGAATCAAATCCATTTGATGACTGATCTTCCTTACCGGTGGTAATCCATTAGGTACATTATCAGATACAATATCCTAAAACTCATTCAACAAATCTGCAACCTCTACAGGTACATCCTCTACTTCCTCTTTACCAGCTTTTGGAATTAAAGAAAAATACACATGCTCATGCCTCATACCATCTAGGAATTTTATTTCATCAAAAAAATTTATTCTTGCATTACCACATACCTTTCCTTCAGTCTCCTTTTATGGCTTTAGCTTATGTCACACTCCATCCTTTATCAGGGAATAGGTATTCACACGACCATCATGTACAACAAATCTATCAAACTGCCACGGCCTACCCAACAAAATGTGACATGCATCCATAGGTATGATATCACATAGTACCTCATCATGGTACCCACCAATCTTGAACTATACTAGGCACTGTTCATTGACCATGACCTTTTGGTCATCCCGCACCCAGGCAATTCGATATGGATGTGGGTGTTTCTGTCTCTTGAGCTTCAACTTTGTCACCATCTCTTCTGACACCAAATTGTCAGTGCTTCCACTATCAATAATCACATCACAACATTTACCCTCACACTTGCATCTAGTGTGAAACAAGTTCCTCCTTTGTTCAAGTTCATTCTCACCACTCAGTAGGACTCTTTTGTTAATCAACATTTCTCCTCTTTCAGCATCTTCAAAATTTAAGGATCTCACATCTTCGTCTACATGTGCCACTCTGGCCTGGCCTTCATTCCTCCTATCCATCCTTCCTTTTTGTTGAGGACATTCAAATACCCTATGACCTTCTTCTCCATAGTGAAAGCATGTTCCATGGAAGCCTCCTCTTCCCGAACCTTGTCCTCTTCCTCTTCCTCTCTAATCTCTATTGTTCTGATCTTGGAAATGATTGGAATTGTTTCCTCTTTGATTTTGATTTCTAGTGGCCTTGTCCTTCTTTTTTGAATCTTCATTTTAGCCTCCATATGACTGTCCACCAGATCGTCCACCACGACCCCTTCCATTTTGTCTACACTCAAAATTCTTGTTTAGCTTTTCCTCTACTTTTAGGGAAAACTAGTATGCCTCCTCAATACTATTCATTCAAACCAGATTCAGCTCCTCCTGAATGCTCAGCCTTAACCCATTAAGGTAATGGAAAACTTTCTCCTTGTTAGCTTCTGCATGGCTTGTCCTGATGAGGATTCGATAGAACTCCTTTTTATACTCCTAAATAGATCTTCCTGCCTGCTTCAAACTTTGCATCTTCTTTAGTAGGTCAAGCTCATAATCAACAGGAATGAATTGTCACTTCAATTTATCCACCGTTCAATCCCATCTTGTGATTTTATCTTTCCCTCTTCTATTTCACTCTAATTGAATCTCTTGCCACCAGATCTTCGCATGACCTTTCAATCTAGCCTTCATGAATTTGACCCTATCAGGATCCTCAATATCTTCATACTCAAAATATTCTTCACATTCATTGATCCAGTCAATCAACTCCTCTACGTTAATCCTAAAAATGTAGGAACCTCAATCTTAGCTCTTTTTTCGATCTTGGAAATGGCCCGAAGAAGTCTTTCTTCCTCCTAGTTCACAACTTTGACTTCTCCTTCTTGATCTTCTTCTTCAACTTCATCCTCACTTTCATCTCTGACATTAAGATTCATTCCTCTACGAATCTCCTCTTGCAATGCTTGCACTTGTCTTTGGAGTGCTCTAACCTTAGGTGTTACAACACCAGCTCTTCCAACACGTTCCCTTCATGGAGGCATTTTCACGATGCACGCTGAAACCCTAACCACGATCTTGGTGCAAACTACCTCATAGTCGGCGATCTATTTACACACTCAGGAACTCCTGCTCTAATACCACTTGATGAAGGGTGCCCCCCTTAATACCACAAACACATAATAGAAGTAGAGAAACAATAACAACAATATGCAAGAACAAAAAATTGGCTTCTTATTATCTCCACAAATGTAGAATTACAAACTTTCAAAATTACAATATGCAAAGCCACATGAGCATTCCCTTACAATATTCTGTAGGACAAAGCCTTGAATCAATACCTAGATCTACTAACCAGAACTGCCCTAGACAACACTACAGGCCTTCTTTATATAGGCATTTTTCCACCGCCCGAGAAGGTTCCAGAAATTTAGCCCTAAGGGCTGACCAAACTTAGAATTATTTTATTTTTCAATTTATTACATCAAAGTCGGCTCAAAATAAATTTTGAAACCCGAACAGAAATTTTGAAGGAAAATTATTTTCTGCCATTTTAGGTGACCCGACTTCTGGAGACCATAAGTCATCACTAGTTGACCCGATTGACTATTATAACCCCATTTCAAAAAGGCCACGAAGCGCTCTATAGGTTTGAATCGTGCAAGCACTTGTCATCCAAATTTTTGACCTCATCTGAGGCCTCTAAAGCCTTCAAAACTGAGTTCAAAGTTTTTGTACTCTACTACCAATACCAAAAATCTTCAATATCTTCAAAACTAGACCCGATCTAGCCATGAAACTTTACTGGCAGGCTGATATGACTAAGTTGAACCTCCACATGTAAAATTAGAACATTCTAAGATTTATGACCAACTTACTAAAAACAACAAGTTTCCATAAATAGCAGCTCTGCACAAGATAACCCTTATTGAATAAAAAAATAGAAATATTTTTGGGTGATGCAAGATTGCTCTTACACCTAGGATGCTCCTGCATCATGTCAAAAAGTATAAAATTTCATGCCTAGAAATTTTATAACATAGTTCCTTAGTAGCTGCCATATGAAGAGCAGTGCAAGGTAGCAACTTTCCCATTTTACCATAGTTAGGGGCCTCTTTTACCATGCTTTATGAGATTTATGTTTTTTTTTTAAGTGAAGAAAAAGATTATCTTAATTTTTTATCTTTAAATTTTATTCATTTTATGATTTTAAAAATTAACATAAAAAATATAAACTTTTAACAAACTTTTACATCTTTTCATCAAATGACCCAAAAACATCAAGAATCATCATATATGGTCACTAATAGACAACTTTCAGAAGAATATGAATGAATGAAAACATACATAAGTGGATGAATGAATGAAAACATACATAAGTGGATGAACATAAATAATGAAGGTACTAGACATTGCCTAAAGTAATGAAGTGTTGACCCAGGGTTCAATCTAGTATGCTCTTGTATGATCCAAAACCTGCAAGGAAGGAAAAGATGGGGTTAGATACAAAAGATCTAAGCAATTCCTGGCACCCTATTACTGATCCTCATCTACAATTATGCATGTGCATAGTCAAGCCATACATAGACTCAACAACATGGTAACATTGATCCAATAATAGAAAATACATTACAAATGCAAGGCTCACAGTCTCAAAGAAATAAACAGTGCATAAAATAATATATTATGCACAACAATAGCAAGCATGCAATGACATCAATAACATTGCATGATGCCCAAGCTCAAATTCAAAACAGTAAGTGTATTAATGTATGATCTAATACCAGCAACCTCATTGATCATTACCTTTGACTCCTCCATCATTATAGAAGAGATAACTACCTACAACTATATTTCATAATTCCTCCTTTGAAGTCATAGGTTAGTTTAACTATTGGACTATGAGCTGATAGGATTTTCAAATATATTTGAATAAAAACCAAGAGTATTAAATTTTATTTGTTCCTATTGTGATTTTAGTGCAGAAGAAGGCTAAGACCTTTTCAACAGATCAGGGTGGTGTATATAGCTTGTAAGTTCATAGGTTTGCACTTTTTTTGTTTGAAGCTTAATTATACAATGTTTATACAATTACTTTTGAAGCAATATTTGTGTGAAGAACAAGAACAAAATGGTGAACGAGTGTATTTTACAAAGATAAACATGACACATTTTGTTGGGCTGATTGGATTGGTGTTCACAAGTTGGCTATACTGGTGTATATGACTTAGTATAGTGTTTTCATTATGGAAAAAAAGTCATATAGTAGTTTGGAGTCAGTGCACTTGATGAGAAGATCAAAAATTGGTTAAGTGTTGAAGACTGGATAGTGTACAAAGTACCTGAAGCTCAGAGCATCAGTGCACATGCATATGATCAAGTTATGGTGTGTACCCTAAAACATAAGTTGGTTAGACTATATTCATGCTTAGTTTATGAGTGCATAATTAGATATGCAAGTATGCCAAAGTTATAGATAGTTGAAGTTACATAGCTAGTCTGTGCTAGAGAAGAACAGAGTAAGAAACTAACTATTAGCATTTTTATTTGTGGTTATATTCTAATGTTGTAAAGGCTATGCGCCTATTGTAATTAGGTTGCTGACATGTAAATATGTTTGTTTGTAAACATGCTTGAGCCAATTCAATTGGAAGCATTGTATGTAATCGGTTAAATGGCTGACCTATTTATTTGTTTTGTGTGCGCATATAAATATGAGATGCACCAATTTTAATTTGTATGAAAGTTGATATAGAGTTCAGATAAATAGAGAAGAAGTATGCAAAGAGTCTATAAGATGTATTAGAGTTTTGCAAGAGGTCAAAGCATCAGTGCATCAAAGGAACTGATCAGACAAGCAGTGTCACAGTGACAGTTCATCCAACAGATATAGTGTGTATCTGAGACTAGAAGGTTGTAGCCTTCACCACTTGAGCAGTGAGCTCTAGGATAGTGCATCCACACCCATTACAAGGTTTATTGTAAAAGACTCCTAACAGGGTCTGGCCCTTGATAAGGTCTACTGTACTTAATATATTGTAAAGCAACTCCTAATAGGGTTAAGGATCTTCTAACAAGGATCATAAAACACTAGTACAGAATATTAGTGGGTGTCAATTCCCACCGAGGTTTATACCTATTTGGGTTTCCCCGTAACCATATTGGTGTTATGTTTTGATTTCATGTTTCATGTTTATGTGGATGTTCATTTCAGTACTTAAGTATTTAAGTTTAGTTTAAAGATTAAGTGAAAAGATAAAATAAAGTGAACACTAATTCACCCCCCCACCCCCCCCCCCCTCTCAGTGTTCTCATTCCTAAAAATTGGTATCAGAGCTCTGGTCCTCAGCAAAGAAGTTTAACCACTTGAGGAGATCATGGAAAAAGTAGAAATGAAACATCTGAAAAGAAATCTTGAAGCTGGTCTTGAAGACCTAGACAAATCTAAAAAAGAAATTGAAGAACTAAAGGAGAAACTCAGTGATGCTCAATTAGTCATCAAAAGGCTAAGGAAGGATTTGAAAGAATGTTCTACCAGTGATTTAGGGATAAAGATCAAGAAGCTCAGTGAAGAAAATTCATCTCTAAAAGAACAGATTGAACAATTAGATGATAAGCTGACTAACAATCATGAAGTCTATGATGAAAAGATCAAACAGAACCTTCAACTAAATGAAGAATTGAGGCAAGAAAACATGGAAATCTTGGAGCTAAGGAACAAAAAAGAAAGCTTGGAATCTAAACTGAAAGATGCCAAGAATCACATCGATAAATTACACACCAGTTCTAATTTGATAGAATCTTAGTTGTATGCAAGAAGAGCTAAAGGAGATACTAGTTGCATTGGATACAATGAAGCACAAAATCATATTGACAACATGGGAGCAAGAATGAAAGCACTAGAAGGTACCTCAGATGCTAAGAAGACTGGAAGTCAAACTAAGGATCATCTTGAACCACCCAAGAATGAGCACAAGCCAGTAGACCGCACTTGTTATGGATGTAACAAGCATGGACACAAAGCAAGGACCTGTATAGAGGTAAGACCTTTCAATGGTTACTTTTATTCATGCAATAAATTTGGTAATAGAGCTATGAATTGCAAGAAAAGTCAGAAGAACAGGACTCGGCATAATCAGAGGAATCAGAATCAATCTAATGAAAGAAGTTCTTAGAATGTTACATGTTAGATATGTAACTATAAAGGTCACTCAACTAGACAATGTAAAATGGTGACCCATGTCAATGCGCCTAGGAATATAAGGCTTCCAATCATTTGTCACTCTTGTAACAAGGCTAGACACATCTCAAAGTTTTGTAGATCAAGGATGCAAGGTCAAGAAAGCCCTAAAAATCCTAAAGAACTAGTATTGGATCTGTTGGGACTCAAATTTCACTTTTGAGGTACCATGTAAAACACTTGCTAAAGTGCTCCTTTTGGTCCAAAATGCACATGTGAAAAGGGTGTTTTCGGGTCCTGTAATGAGTGGAGAATGATTTGACACCTTTTTTATGTCCCATTGATTCCAATTGAACTTTCATTTCACATTTTGAAATGGGTCTTCATCATGTCATTTTTAGGTGGTCTCAAAAATCAGAAAATGCGTGTGTTAAAGACACCAGGAAGGGGTACTTTGTCGGCTTATATTTCACACCCTGAAGAGTGTCATGAAAATCTGAGCCTGGTGTCTTGTTGTACACATTGCATACTCTCTATGTGTCAGGTTTTAGGTCTTTGTGATGATTTTTGACCCCGTTTATTCATCCCCTTCCAGAGGTGTTTTCTTGTTTTTGCACTTGGCCCTTTTCCTAGTTTTGTCGAGAACCCTATTTGACATGTTATAACTTGTACCTAGTGGATTGGTAGAAAGGATTTAATCATTTCCTTGCATTGTAAACAAGTTTTACTCTACCGCTGTCAATTTGTAGCTCATGATGAATCCATTTGATGAGAAATTGAAGCTGATTCCATTTGCAGTTTTCGTGTTTTGCACTATTTGGTTATTCACTAGTTTTGCAGAGCCCTACTTTGACTGTGAATAACTCATGCGCTATTGATCAGATCATCAGTATGTTTGTCTCAGTGTATAGTAGACATAAAATACTTCCGTGTTGTAAGATTGTGGCTCTTGACATATTCATTTGGTCAATTTGCTAGACCCTTTCTGTTTACAAAAAGTGCAAATTGCCCAGTTATGTTTTCTGCAAGTTTGTCAAAGGCCTTCCTTGCCTGCTAATAAGTTTTCATAGGATGATCCTATTGTCAAAATTCTTGTTGTCTTGTAATGCTGACAAGTTGTACTATATCTCATTCTGATTCGAGCATCCTGCTAATCCATTCGTGCACTTTTCAAGGCTAGTTCCAGATGCAGTTTTTTCTTTTATGATCACTGTTTGCAAAAGTAGAATGAAAAGGGCAACTTCAGAGGTTAATAACTTTCACCTCAAGTACAGTCAAGGGATGTCATTTTTTAAGGTGATTCTATGTATCTCAAATTTTATGTTAGTCAGACGGAAAATTTTTATTAGGTGATCTTGTCAATTTTTAAGGCCGCTCTCGGAGGTCCCTAGCACCATTTTGACACTTTGGAGAAAGTGGTTTTCGGCTTTTCAATTTTTTGGGTATGATCAAGCTTGGTATTAGCGATGAGTTGAAGCATGTTGTCGGGTCCCTTCATGGCCATGATGATAAGATAAGGGTAGTTCTCAACAAAGCAAAGTCATTTTATATTATACAACATTAATACTACCAAGAAAATGCAAAATAAATAATAGAGGCAATCCTTATTTGGAGGTCGAAGTTCACAACATATGGAACACATTAAAGGGTGTTGTATATCATAGTGGGGCCAATGTAAGCATCTTTTTGTGCTGCCTACAAGCATGAGGCCAGTGATAATGGGGTCTTGCCAAGGCAAGAACCAGGGGTTGCTCACACAACAAAACAAAGTAAAGGCATGAACAGACCCACACACTAATTCATTGGGTGCTAGTTAGTTCAAGTTAGAGGAGTTGTGTGTGAGCATCAATGGAGTTGTAGCGTAATGAGGAGTGCAGTTTGATGTTTTTTGGAAGCAGCCAATGCAAAGGTGGAGGCTCTGCAAAAAGGGGAAGATGCCAAGTAAATGAGGCACTTGTTGGCCGAGCTAATAAGTTGATGCATATGATGTTTGCTAAGGAAATTAGAGTAAGACAAGGAGGATGTGAAGTCACTAATTTATGGTTGTGTGCTCATTGATATAAAAACAAGATAATTTGGAAATGCTTGTAAAATGAGGTCGCCACTAGCATGCTCCGAATGTGGTTGGCTTCATGTTTTGAAAGAGGGACGTGCTAAGTTTAAGGTGGAGGCCCTACGCATATATAAACATGCACACAGTAGGATGGATGCCACTTTGCCAAATTTCATACACTCAATACCCAAGGTGTTACATGCCTGGTGAGTGAGAAATTAGAATGGGAGGTTCCATTTTATGTGAAGGCATGTTTTTATAAAGTTGCCAGTCCACATTAGTTAACTGCCCACACAATGCAAGGTAAGGCCTTATGCAATGCAATGGAGAGGTAGCCTATCAGAATGGAGGCCTTGTGTAAGGTTTGAAGGTACACTGCAGAGTTTCAGTAGCCCATGCATTTTCATAAAATGGTGGCCTGTGCATATCAAATTGGGCTAGCGTATATTGAAGGCTTGTTGTTTTTTGCATAGCAAGAGGTAATAGGAATAGTTGGGTGTGAAGGTAGCTAATAAGTGACACACTTGCAGCCTTGCGTGAGTGTTAGGGAAGGTAGTGTGAACATGGGACCGTGCACATTGAGATAAACAAGGAGTGCCTTGTGCATAGGCGAGGAAGCCAGCACCTGCTGTTACATTCTATACCAAAGAATCCAGGGCACGTGAGGTAAGGTGGCTTCCATGCTACCTGCACAATGTGAGGTAAAGACTGCCAACACAATAATGGAAAGAACTCACACAAAGGAAGGCCCCTGCATAATGAATGGGGGATGCTCACGTTGCATAGTACCTGTGCACAATGTAGAAGATAGGGGCTCATGCAACAATGGAGGGTGCTCATGCCATTTGAAATAGAGTTTATGTAATGGTAGGGAAAGCCTTATATAAGGCATGAGATTTCATTAGAGGCTGCCTGCGTAAATAGGGGATAGCTCACACATAAACCAAAGGGAGAGCTAGCATCTCAAAGGTGTATGCTTGCTATGTGAGAAATTGCAACACACAAATAAATCGAAGCCAGCACAATGAGATGTGGAGTCTTGCGCATGTAAATGGCAGCCATGCCCTGTGTAAGGTAAGAATGAAATTAATGTAAATGGTGGTAGCCTACACCAGGTATTAGTAGGCACTCACATAAAATAAAGAGAGTGCCAGTGGCTAGGTGTCAATGGTTTCAGTTATAAACGTATATCCCACATTGCCTACGGATTGGTAAATGTTTTGTTTATATACCCTAGCACTCATACACATTGTAAAGAAAGAAGCCAAGGGAATCTTGGTGGGCCCACTTGACTGTGGAGTATTGTGCGTGGTGGGACCCCCAATTTTGCAGGGAAGTGCATTAAAAGGTCTTTAAAATGGCAAAACCATTAGTCCCACATTGGTGTAGGATTGGAACTTTAAGATGTTTAAATGCAGACACACAAACACATGAGGTAGATTGAATTGGAGGAAGCTTTGCTGATGTGAGCTTGGAAGTGCCTTGGTATTTGTGCCAGCGGGCCTAGGAAAGAAATTTTGTGACAGAGAGAAGGTTTTCAAGAATGGACACATGTCAAGTGGTCACATGATCACAAGGGCCAACTTCAGCCCTTGCGAACATGCGACAGGCTGACATGTGGTAGCCCAATGAGGTGGTGAGGAGGTTGTAGGTGGATGCACATGCAATGGCTTACTCATGAGCATGGATATCAAGGCATCTATTTGGTGAGGATTTGGTGATGACAAAGTAGCGGGCCCCATGAAAAGGTAACTAAATTTTGATGAAGTATACAAATGGCGGATCCAATGGCCTCAGGATGTGTGTGACCATCAACGGTGGTCCCATGATCTCATGGGCCATTTTTGGCCCATGCGATCATGCGCCAGGCTGACACATGGGAGCTGGCCAGTGAGGTGACACCCAGGTCAGTGATGCGAGAGAATTAGGTGCTAACATGTGGCACATGTGGTCCACTCAGGCTTGTGCTTGAAAGTGATTTAAAATATAAAATTTTTAAAGGATTAATGTGCAACTATAGTCAAAATTTTGAAATATGTAAAATACTACACGAGAATGTTTGAAGGTTTCAGGGCTAAGTTTTTATCAGAAATATAAAGTGTTATATATCATTGGAATCAAGAGAAGCTGAGGAATCCATTTTTTGGATTAGTTTATTGAAAGAAGAATGTCAGGGAAAGCAGTAACAAGAAATAACAACTCAGATCAAATCATATTTTTGTTTTGGAGAGAATCAATTCAGTTGAAGAGATGATTGTAGTTCAAAGGCAATTGTAGAGGAAGGGGATATTTTGGGAAATTGACAGGTGTCTGTTGTTGGAAACTGGCTTTCCCCTTTCCTCCTATATCTTGTATTTTCTCTCATTTTGTAAGGGATGTTGAATTTTATGCTAGGACAGCTTCAAGCTTCTAAGTCTTGTATTTTTGTGTTCATAGTTTAGCAATGTACAATTTTAGATAAGTTTTAATGAAAACAAGAGAATCCCTATTCAGTTCTTGTTGATGTCTTTGTATATTTGGTCTTGTTTCTTGTGTGTCAGTTTGTAAGGCATTTTGATGCACTGGCTACAAGGTAGCTGTGATCTTGTTTTCAAGTTTCTTTCAAGGAGAGAGTCAGTCTTAAATACAAGATCTGAGAAGTTGAGATTTATATATGAATTTGATGTCCAGGTATTGAAATGAGAAGAATGATTTTCAAGGCATTCCATTCGGGTTTTGAAGTTTGGATTTAAGTTTTCTGGGATTGCATATTTGTTGACTCTGTTGCCCAATAGACAAGGCATTAGTCCTGGTTCAAATAGTATTTTTTCTTCATCAAGCATTAATTGAAATCACTTTACTTTCCTGTTATTATGAACTTTCATGTCTAATTGTATTCAAGGAGTACAATTCATTCTAGTGATTCCTTGTAGAGAGAATCAATGGGTTAACCTGCCTGAGTTTCAAAGCTTGAAAAGAAGAAGGAGTTTATCCTTGTTGTCACATTTGCCATTTTTCTGCAATGAGTGTTTACCTTTGTTAATATCATGGATTGGATTTCTAAGCTCTGCATTAGTTGCATTAAAAGACATTAGTGAATCATTGTGAGAACCCCTAATCCACTATAGGATTTCATTGTGAAGCAGTGAGTCTAAAGATAGGTACACACGCCTGGGTCTGTGGAGCCTGAAGTAGAAGAAGGACTTGGTCCTTATCAATTAGCCTTTTCCCTGGAGGAATCTGGAATAGGGAATCTAAGAGTCAAGCTTAATAGTTATATGGTGATTCTACATGAAAAAGAGCTAACAGGATCTCAAAGGAGAAGTCAAGTTTGTGAAAGCTTCAGAGGATGCAAACTTGATTTGGTTAACATAAAAGAAGGATAAGGTTGATAAGAATGTATTGGATGCATCCATAATGGAAGCACCCTCTACATCTGCATGAATGGCCCTCAAGGTCATAGGGGGGGCTAATTTAGCTCTAGCCCCCTACGCAACTGGTATACTCACTCTTAGAGTATGCACCTTTGGACTTAAGCTTTTGGAGACTAGTAGAGCCTATGTGCAAGTGTGCACTAGCTGATTGTTTGCAAAATGAAAGATAGAAATTTTCAAGTAATAGCCTAGTAATAGAGATTTTATTGGTTCTTGAGTTGCACCTATCTTGTGGGTATGCACCCTTGGATTTAAGCTTAGAGGAGAGTTATTGATGTTCAATTAAGAGTGCATGAGTTAATTCAGCTTACAGAGAAAGATCCAGTTGTTTTGGTAGAGCTGATAGTGTGTAGCGTGCGTCTACAATTATCTTATTGGACAGGTCCTAGAATGTGTTGCATGCATAGTAGAGCTGATAGAATGTTTATTAGAGTTTGTTATGGTTTCTCTAATATGATTTCAAGGTGGTTCTAATAGGCTGACTTGATTATATCATTTAGAGGAAAGATATTTATAGGCAATCATTTGTGATTGTTGGAGTGTGGTTCATAGTTGATTAAGCAGAGCAGAGCAAAGTGTATGAAGAGTTGAGTCATCAAAAGAATGTCCATGTGACCAAGTAAAGTACTTGTGCTATTCATTGGAACTAATCCAGATAGTAGGTCAAATCATAGTTCACCAAGATCCAGATATAGTTTGTATCTATTAAATAGAGGGTTGTAGCCTTTGCCCCTTTGAGCAGTGAGCTCTCAGACAGTGCATCCTCTCCCCTAATAGGGACAATTGTAAAAGACTCCTAATAGGGTCTGACCCTTAACTAGGTCTACGGTACTTAATATATTGTAAAGAAACTCCTAACAGGGTTAAGGATCTTCTAACAAGGATCATTATAAACTAGTACAAAATATTAGTGGGTATCAAGTACCATCGAGGTTTTTACCTATTTGGGTTTCCCCATAACCAAAATATTGGTGTTGTGTTCATGTGTTCTTTCATTGTGTTTATGCTTTATGTCTAAGTATACTTAATTGGATAAAGAATTGAATCTTGTAGATAATTGATTCACCCCCCCCCCTCTCAGTTATCTCTTGGGTCTATTCCTAACAATTGGTATCAAAGCCAAGTGCCTCGAAGAGAAATTTTAATAGCTTGAGGTTGATCAAATGGAATACTTCAGGAAAGAAAGTCCTAACTTCAATGGAGAGAATTATCTTGATTGGAAGGACAAGATGGTGACTCATTTGCAGTGCATTGCCTTTGAAGTTTTTAATGTAACTATCAAAGTAGCCAAGATTCCTACTTTAGAAGACCTTGCAAAAGATAATACTACTGACACACAAAAGGAATTGTTTCATCATAATGCTATAGCTAAAGAAGCCCTTATCAGTGCCCTATCTGATGGTGAGTTTTCATAAATAAAAAAGGTAGATGCAGCCCACAAAATATGGAAGCACCCAGAAGACATATTTGAAGGAGACAAACAAGAAAAGGATGCATGTAGAAAGACATGGAAGAAAAGATACAATTCATTAGAGATGCTACCTAAGGAAAATATCAGAGCTTACAATCAAAGAATAAATAAAGCAATTTTTGGAATCAAGAACAATGGTGGAGAGATTCCAGAGGAGGACATTATGGACAAGTTAATGACTACTCTCACTCCATAATATGAAAGCAAGATCAACATCCTTGATGAGACCATGTAGCTTGCATCAAATTTCAAGAGAGAAACTTTAATCAACAAAATCTCAGCTTTTGAGATTTCAAGATTGAAGACAGAACCTAAGAGTGATACAACTTTCAAAGGAATAGTTCATGATAAGAAATCTGTAAACACTTTTGGTAATTTTGATGATGATGATGAAGAGAAAACATTAGATGATTGTATTGCTATGATTTCTAAAAGAGAAAAGAAAGGAAAAGGAAAATATGAAGGTCAATTATTATTTAAGTGCCTTTCATGTAATAAGATCAGTCACTTTGCATCTAAGTGTCCTACTAGAGCTAGAAAGCTCAAAAAGGATTACAAGCCTAAGTATTCTAAGGAATGCTACTATGTTGGAGATGGAGTTTCAGATGAAGAATCTGGTGAAGAAGAAATTGGATTCATTGCTATTATAGACAAAATGAATAATAAAACAGCTCATGAAGATAAGAAAGAGAATCAAGAGCTTGCATTGATTTCACAAGCTCGCATAAAGATAGAATGGATTATAGACAGTGGTTTTTCACATCACATGACAAGTGATAAAGGCAGGTTTTTTCATTTGGACAAATACAATGGTGGTATGGTCAAATTTGGAGACAACACTCCTAAACCAATAGTTGGTAGAGGAGCCATCACCTTGGATGGAAAGAATAGTACTAATGATGTTCTTTATGTTGATGGTTTGAAACATAACCTTCTCAGTGTTGGATAGTTACTTGGAAAAGGATATCAGTTGGAGTTCAAAGATGACAATTGCATCATTAACAACAAGGATGGTGTTATGATTACATCAGGCTCAAAGACTAGAGGTAATTTTTTTCAACTCAATTTAGAAGCAAGTTGTTTTGTTGCTAAAGTTGATGACAATTGGTTGTGGCATAAAAGACTATGTCATGTCAATTTTGATAACATAGTAAAGATAAGCAATGTAAAGGCAGTAAGAAATCTACCTAGCATAGCAAAGCTAGTTGATACTATATGCAGGGAGTGTGTGATGGGGAAGCATGTGAGAAATTCATTCAAGAGAGAGCAAAATTCAACAGAGAACAAGTTGGATCTGATTCATACAGACCTATGTGGTCCAACTCAAACAAGATCATACTATGGTGAAAGGTATTTCATTTTTTTTGTTGATGATTATAATAGGATGATGTGGGTTGTGTTCTTAAAAGACAAGTCAGAAGCATTTGAGAAATTCAAAATATTAAAAGCTAAGGTTGAGAATGAATCTGGACTAAAGATAAAATGTTTGAGATAGGATAGAGGAGGAGCATTCACCTCTGATAGATTCTATGAGTACTATGAAGAACATGGCATAAATTGATAGTTAATTGCACCTACAACCCCTTAGTAGAATGGAATTGTAGAGAGAAGGAATAGGATCATTCTTGATACAACACGCACCATTATGATAGAAGGAAAAGTTGTACACACCTATTGGAGAGATGCAGTCAATACAATAGTCTATACCATCAATAGAATTCAATTAAGACTAGGCACTAACAAAACACCATATGAGCTATGGTTTGGTAATGTTCCCATAGTAAAATACTTTAGAATCTTTGGAAGCAAGTGCTACATCAAGAGGGATGAAGCAGTAGGAAAGTTTGATGCAAGAAGTGATGAAGGTATTCTTCTTGGTTACTCTACCAAAAGTAATGCTTATAGATGTTTCAATTTAAGATTAAAAAAGATCATTGAAAGTGCTCATGTAAAGATTGATGAAAATTTTATGATTCAAGAAAGATATCATGATTACTCACCCATGATTGAAGAAGAACCTAGACCCTCCACTAGTGAGATAGTTATTGAAGAAATGTTTGATAGTATTGATGTGTTATTCAATGACCCTGAGACAAGTGAAGAAAATACTCCTAAGCTTGATGAGTCAGCATCACCTAAACTTCCAAAGTTTACATCAAGAAATCATTCCAAGGTAGACATCATTGCAGATCAGAGCGGCAAAGTCTTAACAAGATCACAAGAAAAGAACTCAGCTAGCAGTGAAGTGGTATGTTTACTATCTCAGATCGAACCTTTAAGTTTTGAAGATGCTTGTAATGATTCGGATTAGCATGATGCTATGAAAGAAGAACTTAATCAAATTATTAAGAATGACACTTGGGAATTGGTCCCAAGACCTAGTGATAAAAATGTGATTGGAACAAAGTGGATATTCAAAAACAAGATGAATGAAGATGGTACAGTAGTAAGAAATAAAGCAAGATTAGTATGTAAGGGATATGTGCAAAGAGAAGGCATTGATTATTTAGACACATTTTCACCTATGAGTAGATTATAAGCTATTAAGTTGTTTCTAGCCTATGCTATAGTCCAAAACGTCAAATTTTATCAGATGGATGTCAAATCAGCATTCCTAAATGGAGACTTGAAAAAAGAAGTATACATTGAGCATCTAGAAGGATTCACCTTATCAGACCAACCTGATATGGTATGTAGATTGAAGAAGGCCCTCTATGGACTTAAGCAAGCCCCTAGAGAATGGTATGAGAGACTAGATGGATACTTAACAAAGATTGGATTCAAGAAAGGAGCAGTAGATTGTAATCTATTCATTAGAGAGACATCTGAAGGTTTACTACTTGTAGCTATATTTGTTGATGACATTATCTTTGGAGGTAATGACATCCTCAGTGCTGAATTTTTTAAAGAAATGCAAAATGAGTTTGAGATGAGTATAATTGGTCCTATTAAATACTTTTTGGGACTAAATGTGCAGCAGACAGAAAAAAGAATTTTTATTAATCAATCAAAGTATGTGAAAGAGATACTGAAGAAATTCAAGATGGATGATTGCAAGCTAGTAGGAACCCCTATGATCACTGGATGCAAGCTTACAAAATAAGATGACTCGCCATCAATAGATATAATATTGTATAAGTCTATGATTGGTAAACTCATATATCTTACTCAAACTAGACCTGATATTTCCAATGCAGTTGGCATAGTTGAAAGATTTATAGCAGAGCCCAAACAAAGTCACCTCATGGAAATAAAAATAATATTCAGATACTTGTAGGGCACTATAGATTATGGTCTATGGTATCCTAACTCAAAAAATGTTGAGCTTAATGTGTACACTAATGCAGATTGGGCAGGATGTGTTGATGACAGAAAGAGTACATCAGGTGGAACAGTGTTTCTCAGTGATAGACTTGTCACTTGGACAAGCAAGAAACAAAATTATATTTCTCAATCAATAGCAGAAGCGGAGTATGTTGCAGTAGCCTTGAATTTTTCTATAATTGTTTGGATCAAACAGATGATAAAGGATTTTTGAATTTAGATTGATTATCCTATTTTTATTCACTATGATAACACTAGCACTATCAATATGTCAAAGAACCCGGTGATGCATGCAAAGACAAAGTGCATTGTGATCAAGTATCACTTCCTAAGAGAGAAAGTGGTAGAGAAAGAAGTCAAGTTGGACTATATCAGTACTAAAGATTAGATGGAAAATATATTCATAAATCCCTTGCCTAAGGATACTTTTGAGTATCTCAGGGAGAAGTTGGGAGTAATTCCCTTCCCTTATTCTTCTTAAAAGAAAGAAGGAAAGGCATCAGTCCTCTGGGACTAATGGAATGTTGACTACTCTACCTCAGGAGTAGTACTGGTGCTTAAAATGAATGGTGCCCTTTGCCATTGATGTCAAAGGGGGAGTAATATATAGAGTCATGAAAAATAGAAGTAAAAAGACAAGTAAAATACTAAGGGGGAGCCGTATTCAGTTATGACAATAGTACAGTTGAGGAAATGGAGAATATTAGAAAATATTGTAGCATATGGGGGATTCATCTTTGGGGGAGTTTTGAAGAGGAAATGGAGAATGTTATAAAAGCAATGTTCATTTGGGTTGATGCTGGTTTTTCATTCCATATGTTGTCATCAATGCCAAAGGGGGAGATTGTTGGAGATTTGTCAGCAGGCCAATACTGACTGTATGTTTGTCATTGATGAAAACATATAGAAATTAGCATGCATGGATGTATTATGTAGTAAGATTTTAGTATATGTAGCATAGACATGATATCAGCATGATATCATGGGTGCAGAGGTTAACTGTTAGTACAGACATTTATATAGCAGTTGGTGTCAGCAGTGTTCCTAACAAAGCAACAGACAGTGTTATGTGTATGGTTTTCCATACAGTTATCATGGAGCCTTGCACGCTTGGATATATGTTGAAGACATGTTAGTGATGTTTTAGTTATGGACACATAGTCTTTTGATGAGTAGAAGTGAAGTTATGTAGTTGTTATTTGCCAACAGCAGTTTCTTGTGTTTATTCAGAAGAGCCGATAGGGATTTTATTGGTTCTTGAGTTGCACCTATCTTGTGGGTATGTGCTCTTTGATTTAACCTTAGAGGAGAGTTATTGGTTTGGTTAAGAGTACATGAGTTAATTTAGCTTATAGAGAAAGATCCAGTTGTTTTGGTAGAGCTGACAGTGTGTAGCATGCGTCTACAATTATCTTATTGGATAGGTCCCAAAATTTGTGTTGCGTGCATAGTAGAGCTGATAGAATGTTTGTTAGAGTTTGTTATGGTTTCTCTAATATGATTTCAAGGTGTTTTTAATAGGAAAACCTGATTATATCATTTAGAGGAAAGATATTTATAGGAAGTCATTTGTGATTGCTGGAGTGTGGTTCATAGTTGATTAAGTAGAGCAGAGCAGAGTGTGCAAAGAGTTGAGCCATCAAAAGAAGGTCTATGTGACCAAGTAAATTACTTGTTCTATTCATTGGAACTAATCTAGATAGTAGGTCAAAATGCAATTCACCAAGATCTAGATATAGTGTGTATCTGTTAAACAGAAGGTTGTAGCCTTCACCCCTTTGAGGAGTGAGCTCTCAGACAGTGTGTCCTCTCCCCTTAGAGGGAAAATTCTAAAAGTCTCCTAACAGGGTTTGACCCTTGACTAGGTCTATTGTACTTAATATATTGTAAAGAAACTCCTAACAAGGTTAATGATCTTCTAACATGGATCATTATACACTAGTACATAATATTAGTGTGTATCAAGTCCCACTGAGGTTTTTACCTATTTAGGTTTCCCCATAACCAAAATATTGGTGTTGTGTTCATGTTTTCTTTCATTGTGTTTATGCTTTATGTTTAAGTATACTTAATTGGATAAAGAATTGAATCTTGTACATAATTGATTCACCCCCCCCCCCCCCTCTCAGTTATCTCTTGGGACTATTCCTAACACATTCACTGTAAGAAAGAACCAGTAGGATTAGATAGATTAAGAGCGCACATGGAAACTATGTTGAAACTAGACAAAACCTTCATGGATGAGTATGCACGGTGGAATAATCACCCTACAGTGGAGTATGACATGGTATATGAGTTTTATGAATCAGAATGGATCAAGATTATACTAAGCAGAATTCATGATGACCTATTTTGGATAGGTGAAGTAGCAGTCAAAATTATTGGTGACCTAATTCATGAAATGACAGGCCTCTCTAAGATAGGTGTCATTCTTCTAGTAGGAGAGGTTGTAAGGAAGCTTGTTGACAAAACTTGCAAGTCAAGAAGTGATAGGTGCAGAATGACCATTGAGCCTATTGAGCAAGATGACATCAAATTGATGTCCATGATACTAGGTTACAGGTTCCAACACACCAATAGGATGAACAGTGTGATTGCGGCCACAATTCTCGCAGCCATAAGACTTGTGAAATAAAATGGAGAGTTCAACTTGTGTGAGATCCTATGTGCTCAACTAATTGATAACATTAAGGAAATCAAGCATGATAAGACCAAGATATTCAAATTTGCATCTTTGATCATATACATGTACTTCCATATTATTGGAAAGGTATCTGATTTATATCTAGACAAATTCATTCCCACCATGCCACAAATATCCTTCAAGACATCTACTGAGAGCACTCTAAGAGACTACATGACATTGGAGTTGAAGACATTTAGAGTCAAGATGTAGATGAGATACATAATTCTAGAGCAAATAGTTGATAAATACAAAGATACTATTTGCTTCATGGTTGAGATAGACACAACATGCATGGAGGCAGTTGACCCAAGAACAAAGTGGATTCATCCACTAGGATATGAAGTGGAAGAGCCTATTCTAGAAGCTTATGCTCATGTTCTATTGTCAGCACCTAAAGACCCTAATGAGCCAAGATGGGGAACCTATGAGGAGAAAAAAAGAGAATTTGATGCGGTGTTAAAAAATGTAGTAACAAAAAGGAAGGTTGCTAAGGTTACCTCATATATCTTGAGAATTCATGGAGTGTCTCAAGAAGACCTAGACAAAGCTAGGGAATAAAATATTGCTTTGGAAATTGAGAGAGTAGCAACAACAAAGACTAAATTAGAAGATCCTAAGCTAAAGAAGGTGAAGATAGAAAACTCTAATATTCAGAAGGGTAATACTGATGTTACTCCTTCTACACCCAAAGAAACCATTGACCTTACTGCTCCTCCTGAGTATAAGGCAATGCCTAAGAGGAAGAAAGAAATCAGCATTGGTCACCCATCCTCTAGAGTAACAAGGAATAGAAGGAACACTCAAGCTCCTCCTGAAGTAAGTTTCAAACCTAGTCTGAGTGTGTTAAGCACAAGAATTGTTGATGGAGGTAGAATTGATCAAGTAGGAAAGTTCTATGAGAAATATAGTGAGATTGAAAAATCAGAGATACATGGAATGATTGTCAAACATATGTTAAAGTTTAAGAAGACAGTCTTAAAATTGAAGACTATCATTCTTGATAATGTATGGAATATCTTAGAATTCCAAAAGAGATAGGCTATTGAAGAAGATCTAAGGATAAGAGAAAATATTTTAGATGAAACCCTTCTAGTATGCAAGCTAGAAGAGAAAAAGTTATTGTTAGATCTAGTGAAGCCTCACCTTAGGACCAAGACAAGAACATTGAATATAATGGATAAAAACTTTGAGTTAGTTACCAAGGAAATAGAGAAAGCCTTTGAGAAGGTCTTTATGAATAGGCACATGTATCCACCTACTGTGCCCATAGCTCAAGTACCCTCAAAGGAATTCAAGGTGGCAGAGCCCACTAATGCATTAGTGACAGGTCCTCAGGACTTAGCACCTGCAGTTGAAACACAAATAGAGGAAAATAAGTCTACACCCATGATAGAGTCACTAAAGGATAGAACCATTATCATTGATAATGTAGAGATAGCCATGGTGGCCACTAACACTGAGTTGGACAAGTTTGAAGCGGCATTTTTGAGCACTCAATAGGTTGAGACTCTATGTGGTAACTCCACTCCCAATCAAGAAGAAGTATTGATTGAGGATATAACAAATGAGGAAGAAAAGAAAGAAGAAAAACAAAAAGAAGTAGAGAGAAAAGAAAATGAACCAAAAACAATAAGAGTTAAAGAGGAAGTTATGGACAATACTCCTATCACTCCACTTCCCTCAGCAGCATTGTTGTCAAGTTTGACACCTGACACAACTAGTTTGGACTCTTGGGGAGAAGAAGACCTAATCAAGTTCAGCATCTTAGCTATGGAGAAAGAAAAGGAGAAATAGTTGATGAGAAATCCCCTCCTTGTATAATCAGTAAACATCTTGAACTACTTGTTACCAATAGACAAGAAAGTGTCTAAAGTACACTTTGTTGATGATGTGAGTATAGTCATTTCACAGTTCAAGAGTAGCTTCTCTAGCCTAGAAGAATCTGCATCCCTAGTTGCAAAAGAGAAATATTTGAAGAAGAGGCTCAGTGAATTGGTTAGTAGCTATGCACTTGACCTGAGCTCACTAAAGGTTGGTCAAGGATCCTTGAAGGAGTTTGTAGCAAAGAGTAGAAAGATTATTGCTAACTGTATGAACCAGGACAAGTTGACTAGTGATCTATATAAGACTATACAAGAAGAAGAAGCTATGATAGACAACATAAGGAAATTAGTAGAAGATCCATCCATTGATGTGAAAATGAGAAACACTGTCTACCAAGGATAGATAGATAAAATTGAGAAGGTAGAAAAGGAGATGTCCAAGATAAGGGCTAGGCAGACTCAACTAAGGAATGCTCTTGCACCCTCATTAGACATACTTAATCAAAATATCAATGAGATGGATGCCACCATGGTGACATATGATCAAGGTCCCAGCATAGATTTGGAGAAGATGGAGAAGCTATAGTATGCATTATGCGCCCATCTACAGATTGTTAATTCACTAATCACATTTTGAAAGAAGGAGATCCAAAACCTACAGATAGGATATCTAGATGTTCTCTCATAGTAAGTAGTTGTATATATAGTTTTGAAGCACCTTTGTCCTTAATTTCAAAGGGGGAGTATGTATAGAACATGGTTATAGATATGTATAAGGACATATAAGATAGAAAGTTATGTATAAGGGAGATATAAGACAAAATTTTTTTGTATTAAGGAACAGTTAGCAACTTGGCCATATTCCTTTGTTGCCATCAATGACAAAGGGGGAGACTTTTGGAAAGTTGGCTATACTAGTGTATATGACTTAGTATAGTGTTTCATTTATGGCAACAAAGTCATATAGTATTTTGGATTCAGCACACTTGATGAGAAGATCAGAAATTAGTTAAGTGTTGAAGACTAGACAGTGTACAGAGTACCTGAAGCTCAGAGCATCAGCGCACATGTGTATGACTGATTTATGGTGTGCACCCTAGAAGATAATTTGGTTAGACTATATTCATACTTAGTCTATGAGTGCATGATCAGATATGGAAGTATGCCAAAGTTACAGACAGTTGAAGTTACACAACCAGTGTGTGCCAGAGAAGAACAGAGTAAGCAGTCGACTATTAGCATTTTGATTTACAGTTATATTCTAATGTTGTAAAGACTATGCACCTATTTTAATTATTTTTTTTATATGTAAATATGTTTTTTTGTAAACACATTTGATCCACTTCAATTAGAAGCATTTTATGTAATCGGTTAAAGGGTAGACCTAGTTATTTGTTTTGTATGCACATATAAATATGAGATGTGCCCATTGTAATTTGTATGCAAGTTGATATAGAGTTGAGATAAGTAGAGCAGAAGTATGTGAAGATTCTATAAGATGTATTAGAGCTTTGTAAGAGGTCAAAGTATCAGCACATCAAAGGAACTGATCAGACTAGCAGTGTCGTAGTGACAACTCATCCAGCAGATATAGTGTGTATCTGAGATCAAAAGGTTGTAGCCTTCACCACTAGAGTAGTGAGCTCTAGGACAGTGTGTCCACACCCCTAATAGGGTTTATTGTAAAAGACTCCTAACAAGGTCCGACCCTTGACAAGGTCTACTATACTTAATACATTGTAAAGCAACTCCTAACAGGGTTAAGGATCTTCTAAAAAGGATTATAAAACACTAGTACAGAATATTAGTGGGTGTCAATTTCCACCAGGGTTTTTACCTATTTGGGTTTCCCCATAACCATATTGGTGTTATGTGTTGATTTAATGTTTCATGTTTATGTGGATGTTTATTTCAGTACTTAATCATTTAAGTTCAATTTAAAGATTAAGTGAAAAGATAAAATACAGTGAACATTGATTCAGCCCCCTTCTCAGTGTTCCCATTCCTAACAGTTGACCTGGTACCATTTACATGGTCTGGCTAGATATTAAACAGTGATCTCATGAACAATGTCAGTATTAAATAGTGAGCTCATGAACAATGTATGATTCCCTAGCTTGTAGCCCGTGACCCACCAAGACATTTCCTCATGAAATGATCATAAACAGGGAGTACCACATAGTGAATGTCAACAACAAAACAAATAAAGAGAGATCAAACACTTCACACAATGCCTTGAAGGTAATAGAAATGATGCCCTAGCTTTCAAAGATCACAAGTCATCAAGCATTCCAAATGAAAAGATGTAAACAATGTCAATATTAAATAGAGATCTCATGAACAATGTATGATGCCCTAGCTTGTAGCCCGCAAGCCATCAAGACATTTCATCATGAAATGATCATAAATGAGGAGTACCACATATTGAATATCAATAGAAAAAAAAATAAAGAGAGATCAAACACTTCACACAATGCCTTGAAGGTAATAGCAATGATTCCCTAGCTTCATGGGTCATCAAGCATTCCAAATCAAAAGATGTAAACAATGCTAGTATTCAATAGTGAGCTCATAAACAATGTATGATGCCCTAGCTAGCAACCCGCAAGCCATCGAGACATTTCATCATGAAATGATCATAAAAAG
The DNA here is from genome assembly GCA_027943335.1 of Chamaecyparis obtusa. Taxonomy (NCBI): domain Eukaryota; kingdom Viridiplantae; phylum Streptophyta; class Pinopsida; order Cupressales; family Cupressaceae; genus Chamaecyparis; species Chamaecyparis obtusa. Next base: position 146,400 of record BSBK01005551.1, on the reverse strand, counting down.
GGAGTACCACATAGTGAATATCAATAGAAAAACAAATAAAGAGAGATCAAACACTTCACACAATGCCTTGAAGGTAATAGCAATGATGCCCTAGCTCTCAAAGCTCATGGGTCATCAAGCATTCCAAATGCAAAGATGTAAAAAATGCTAGTATTAACATTCATATTTTTCTATTAAATCAACAAATGCCATCAAAATGAAATTGAGTTAATGAGAAGACAAAGCTCGAATGCCTACCTCAAGTGTCAATGCCCTCTTCCCACATAGTGTTGGCCTATTTGCCCATTCCAAACTCAAATGCCCTCTTCGTGCCATGCAAAAGTGCAGTGCCGTCTTCACGATAGCTCTTCGAATTCACAAATTACAAATGATACTTTCTTTTTCTTTTTTTTTTGTTTATAACCAAATGGGTGTCACAATTATGACATCATCATCGCTATTATGACATTGTCAGGGGGGCACTTGCAAAAAAAACACAAATTGTAGTGGCGTCACAAATTGGTGTAAAAAATTGACCCCAAATGTTTTAGTGCCTGCTAATGATGCCTACACACCTATCCAAAACATCTTATAAATACTAATCATTAGCCACAAGTGGGTTGGATGAAACCATTAATTCCCCCAAACAATTATTAAATGCAATATAAGTCAGCTTCAAAATAGCCTTATAAATATTTAATTCAACATGTCTGCCTATAACAACAACTACCAACAATAAATACACCAAGTCGGCCCAACAAATCACATAGAACTCCAGTCGCTAAACCAGAACTATTGAGAAAAAGTGAAATAACTGAGCATGCTAGGCATCATCGAGCACCAGTGTTGATCAAGTATCGTAGGCATCATCGAGTAACACTTTCCTCGAGTGCTAGAGATTACTAAGTCCCTTTAGTGACCGAGCTTCCTTCAATGACCGAGACCATCGGTCAAGGCTACAACTGAGTAACACCGACCAAACACACACCTTCCATGCAGATCTATCTAGTACCCTAGAATGCCCCTGCATCAGACACCCCAAGTTTGAAAAGATGTTCATATGTGAGAAGAACAGCTTCCAGGATTTAGCACATAAACCCTGAACTGGTTCTTCACATACAAGTCCTCCACCTTTTTAGCTTGCATACTCATCCACTTCATCTTTCTCTATCTCTTCAAGTATTTCCTTGACAACACATAGGTATGTTATCCATACTGATCATTCATTTTCTCTATATCTACCAACTCAACATGGCTAGCAATACTCATACTTCTCCTACCGAGCATTGTTTCCAGCAAAGGCATCAAGGAAAACTTCTTATCATCCTTCTCAATAGTAAACACATTTCTGACACAGTCATACATAGCTCTACAATCATATTGCCAAGGTCTACTGATCGATATATCACAACTATTCATCTTCACAATGTCACATAACACAAGATCCTTATACTGGCCAATCTGAACATCAATAAAGCATTGTTCTCTTACTTCAAGAGCATGAACATCTTATAACCAGCCAATCCAATAAGGACAAGGATGCTTCATTCTATTCAACCCAAGTTTCTAAACCATGTCCTCAGCAACAAGGTTATCAGTACTACCACTATCAACAATAACATCATAGGTTTTACCTCCAGACTTGCATCGGGTCCTAGACAAGTTACTCCTCTGACAAGGTTCCTCCTTTGTACCGAGCAATGTTCACCAAAGTAGCAAGTTCTTAGATTCAGGTTCATTTTCATTCACCATAGCAGTTCGTTAGTCACCAAGCTTCTTCTGTGTACACTCAAAAGAATGGTGTCCTTCCTCTCCACATTTATAGCAAGTACCCTTAAAGATAACTCTACCTTTCTTCTTCTTTGGTTCCACAGGTTTCTATTCATCTTTTCCATCAATCAGTTTATCCTTCACCGAGTGATCAATCTTTTCCTTCCCTTGGGACTTACTATGTTTCTTCCTCTTCAACTTATCTTCTTCCTTCAGAGCATACTGATAAGAATCTTCAACATAATCAATCTTCAGCATACCAAGCTCATCCTAAATATTGAATCTCAAACCATTCACATACCAAGCTACCTTTTCCTTACCAACCTCTCAGTGTCTAGACCAAATAGTAGGTTTGTAGAACTCCTCGGTATAATCTTCAAAAAAAAAATCCTTCTATTTCAGATTTTGCAACTTCTTAAACAAGTCAAGCTCATAGTCAGAAGGTATGAACTTAGCTTTCAGTTTTGTCACTATCAACTTCCACTAATTTTTCTTCATTTCACCTTCATCCTCTCTATCTCTTTGTCATTCTTTCCACCAAAGAGCAGCATGTCCTTTGAACTTTGTTTGTGCTAATCTCACTTGAAGAGGATCTTCAATTTCTTCTAGCTCAAATAAATCTTCAAGTTCACCAATCCAATCAATCAAGTTCTCAAGCTTCAAAGTACCGGAGAAAGTAGAAACTTCCATTTCGTAACTACTACTTAACCGAGCTCCAGATCTAGGCAACTGAGTAGTTGTGTCTTCACTAGATCTATCCCTCTAGTCATCACCACTAGATCCAGTAGGTTCAAAGTCTTCAATAGCTTCCTCATAAAATTTTTTAGTACCAACATTCTAAGGTACACCAGCAATAGGTCTTATGATCTCAGCGACCATGTCATTCTTCATCAATTCCATCTCAGATTTAAATTTTGATTTCACCTTCTTTGTAATCCTAGATTCAACAGTATCATAGAGATCAACAAGTACTCTAGGGTCTAATCTTCTTGGAGGCATCCTTAAAGATAAGAGAAACCCTCTGCAAAAAACTTGACACTGACCACCTTGTGGCAATCTCCAAGTTGTATGCAAGTCATATCTCAACCTGCCACCTTGACCAAACAACTAGGGAAAGATCCACAAGTTCAGTGCTATGGATCTGCAATCCATATAATATGATCTCTTCACCAACAAGATCAACTTCGCAAGATCAGCCTTGCTAGGTCAACCTTCGCTCCACAAGATCAACTCTCGCTTTGATACCACCTAATGTAGACTAAGGTAGGGACGATCCAATTAAGGACAATCCAGTCTTGTAGCTTTAGAATTACACAATGGAAAAATCAACACAAAAAATGTTTCAAATCAATTTTCATTAACATGCCTGGTTGTAAGGCCTTCCAAGTTAGGGCAAATTACAACAGAACAAGTTCTACAAGATCCACATAGATCTAATAGAATCTCAGGTAGTTCAACTCTAGAAACAATCAGCAACTGATGGAAACCCTAAGGCAGATATAAAATTTAGCTCGCAAGCCTCCAAGAAATCTCCTTGTCTCCAAGTGTGCAAACCACTAGCACTGCAAATACAAACTATCAGATAACAATCTGATCTACAAGATCAAGCAAGATCTTCTCCACAACTTTGCCAACTCAAGATTTCAGAACCTTAGATCTAATTCACAAATTTTTTCAAGTCATGAAATCCCACTCTTGATGATGATGCCTAAACACCTACCCCAAACATCTTATAAATACTAATCATCAGCCACAAGTCGGCTCGATGAAACCATTAACTCCCCCTAACAATTATTAAATGCAATACAAGTCAGCTTCAAAATAGACTTACAAACATTTAATTGAACATGTCAGCTTGTAACAACAGCTACCAACAATAAATACACCAAGTTAGCCCAATAAATCATACAAAACTCCAGTCGGTAAACTAGAACTACTGAGCAATAGTGAAATAACTGAGCATGACAATCATTGCTGAGCACTAGTGTCGACTTATCACTGTAAGCATCACTGAGTAACACTTTCACTAAGTGCCAAAGATTACTGAGTCCCTTCAACAACTAAGCTTCCTTCAATGACTAAGATCATCGATCAAGGCTACAACTGAGTAACACCAGCCAAACACACACCTCCCATGCAAATCTACCAAGTACCCTAGAATGCCCTTGCATCAACTAGTTAATTACCGAATGATCAATGTAGTGAACACCAAGTAAAATTTGAAATGACATAGAAGTTTGAAATGGCACAAACATTAAGGAAAACCATTCACACCAATCAAAAAATGGTTTACCAAGATCGAGACAAAATTTAATATGGATGTAATCATTAAATTGTTGATGATTCCTATGTATTCTAGATCTAGGTTATTTATTTTCACCATTGATAATAGGTTTTCTAAGATATTGAAAACCCTAATTAGGTCAAGTTAGTTTGATATAAAATTTGTAAAGATTTCATTATGATATTGTATCATCAAGGAGTAGCCGCACTTAGGACATCAGAATATCAAATAGGATTTTGACATAAGAATTTGATAGAAGCATTCAGTCTTTCCAAATAGACATAAGGCTGCCAAGTAGAACTGAAGGACATATACATCACTACAAGGTGATATATTTATAGTATTTCATAGATCTAAATCAGGAAAGTTTGAGTTACTAATTATAGATACATCTTATTTTTACTCTTTAACCATTGTAGCAGATTCAAAATCTCTTAACAAAGTGAACCTAACAGTTCTATTATAAATCTCTTAACTGAGTGCACACTTGATTGTGTTTCTAAAATCCCCTAACCAGGTAGATCTAGCTGATCTTATTATTTCTCCTAACAATCTAGGATCACTAGAAGTGATCACAATCTTGTACCTTAACCAACATACATTTTTACTATAGTATTGAAGCTTTGTGGGTGTTATCCCCACCACAATTTTTAGCTTCTAACAAAGGTTTTTGTGATACCAAAACATTTTTGTTAATTATATGAATTTTCATGAATGGTTTATTGATTAGGTTACATGAACTTATATTTTTAATTATATTTGAATATATGTTACATTCAATGGATTTCGTCAGTTAACGTTATCTATGCTTACAAAGTTTTTAGTCTTGAAAAGTTTTAAAGGTACTGATTCACCCTTCCCCTCTCAGTATATATCTTTGTATAATTCCAACAATTGGTATCGGAGCTAGTTCTCTTGTTTTGGAAACTTTAATCACTAAAGAGAAAATATCTAAAAGATTGAAAGGTATAAGCTTGATAAGAATATCGAGAATTAGAAAATACAGATGCAAATCTATATTGAACAATTTAAGGAAGCCAAAAAATAACTAAAGAAGTTACTGATCAAAGGAAGGATATGGAAATGCATGTAATGAGATTGATTATCATGAAGAAGAGATAGATGATCCATTTGAGGAATCTAGATGTGGACATGGTAGCATATCTAATGCATTTGAAGGAACCATATCAGATCTATTTGAAATGAATCTACATCTAACTAAATAAGTGAAAACACTACAGATCGGTCAAGAGACACAAATGGTCAGAATGATTGATGTCATGAACAATGCAAGGCAAGTAGAACAAGAAAGAAATTTGACTATTGAAGATAGGAGGCAAATGACTGATAAGTTGCAAGAGAATGAATCTGAGATATTGAGACTCACCAAGAATCACTTTGAAATCTCTAATCAGATGGTTTTCATAAGTTAGGAAGTCAACCGAGTAAATAGTGAGATTACAAGGAAATTGGAGAATATCGGTTAATTGAGAGAAGAAAATGAAAGATTGAAGAATGAGGTAAAGATTAAACAACAACATAGTGAGATGATTAAGAAAGTTGAAGATAGTACTAAAACAATGGATGAATTTTTGAATAGTTAGAAAATATTTGATAGCACAACTGGTTTAGGCTATACCGAGCAAGAAGAGTCATCAAGACAAGCTAAACAGAAGAATTCCTATGTCAATCCAAGGCCAAAGAAGCTATCATGTTATCAATGTGGAAAAATGGGCCACACATCAAATATTTGCAGAAGCAAAGGAAAAGGTATTTCCAAATTCACCCCTAAATTTAATGGTTATTTCTATAACTATAATAAGTATGGACATCAAGCACATGAGTGCAGATCAAAGAAAAATAGAACACCTAAGAAACCTTATGTGGAAAAATATTGTTGCACTTGCAACATACATGCACACATATAACAGGAATGTAGGACAAAGATGAAGCAAGTACAGACACTGAAAGAATAGAACAAAACATATCAACTGAGAAGGCATGATAATGCATATTCTTGGGATTACAAAACTTGGGTTACTTGCACAACATGTGGTAGATATGGACATGTAGCATAAAATTGCATGAGAAAGAACTAGAGATGAAGATCTCACAATTGGAAAAGCACTAGTATGGCATGTCTACACTTTCATAAGGTCGGTCACTTGAGAAAATATTATAGAGACCAAGCACTAGAGACAAACACAAATACAAATGGATATACAATTAAAGAAAGCATGAGGATAAGAAATCAAATTTGGAGAAAAGAATCAAATGATAATGTTGGATCAAGCACTATAGTCAGTGACACCTCATCCATTGGATTAGGTGATATCACCATCTCCACCTAAGTAATTAAGGTATGTATGGAACTAAATTTTAATCGGTTATATCTTACAACAGTTCCTTATATATAGTGAATGAACACCAAATCAGTATGAAACAAGATGCACTATGGGATTACATGTTTAGAACTTAAATTGTGTACAGTCAGTAAAAGCATGACCAAGTAAATATTTTCTAGTCAGTGAATATTGGAAAGGTTAATCAAGTTGTAGTATCAACTGAGTAATATCTAAGTGTTAACTGAGTTAAAGTCTTTTAAGTGTTAACCAAGCACAACTATGTTTACTGAGATGTGGTAGGTAAATCATTTAATGTGAAAGTTTGAGTAGGAAAAGAGATTTGTGGTATAAATATGTGATGAACTTAGTGATTTCGTCACACAGTGATCATAAGAAGAACTAGAGTGACTTGATAAAATTTGAGAGAATAATTTCCAGAGCTTTTAGCAAAGATTTAAAGAGATACCGAGTGATTTTATCATGACCTAAAGTAAGTTTCTCAGCCACCGAGTTGTTTTACTAAAACATTTGTGAAGCCCTAAATTTGAGAAACAATGGCATCTTCATCTAAAGTTATGAAATCCAAGTCTGAGAGTGACAAGAAGGTCACATTGATCAAATCTACAACCCATGATGAAACAAATTACAAGTTGCACCCAAAAATAGACTCACAGATTGATCAAGCAGGCATGTTTTCCAGTATACTACCTACAGTTTTGTTGGTGCATGACTTTTGTGCATACATTCACTGTAAAATTAGTGAAATTAGATATTTTGAGCTTCAATCCACTTACCAGGAGCTGACTGAAAATGGAAAGCTCAAGGATGAGCACAAACACCTAGAGGTGAAGGGATTAATGAATGCCCTATATTTCCCAAGGGAATTTAAGACAAAGAGGATTAGGGTTTTTCTTAGCCAAGTGCATGAAGGGAAATTATCACTAGATGAACTAGTTGAGATAAAAAAGGACATCATACATGTGGTCACCAATTACACTACTACCGATAAAGCTAAAGCCATAAGGAGTGCACCAAGGACTAAGATTGAGAAGCCTACAAGAGCATAATGGGATGGAAAACGTATGAGAGTTAATACAATCATTGATCCAGAGACAAGATTTTGAGCCTATGTTATTGGTTACAATATATTTCAATTGAGAAGACCAAATAGTGTACCTTGTGGATTGTTAAGAAGGATTTTCAATTTGACCTCAACGAGATTCTACTGAAACAATTGGAGGAGAACATGAGAATCATTAGGACAATGAAGTCTAACACTTATAAGTATGGTTCTCTACTAGTCTCTATATTTTTCTACATGCAAAACTTCTTTCCATTAGTTGATAATGTTGACTGGGATGTCAACCGACTAGTTATATGCAGATAAATGAGTTTATTAATAATCTAGGTCAAAATTTTGTTACTATTATGGATGACTATTTTGGAAAACTCAAGGATAGAATGCACAAAAGAAGCAAAATACCAGGTCAACTTGTAGAGAAACATAAAGAAGATATTTGTTTCTTAGTAGATACCAACACCACTTCGATCAAGGTAGTAGAACCAAGGACTTCTTGGTTACCCCCAATGGGCTATGAATTGGACATTGACCGAGCTTCTAGGTCAATAAAGGCTTTACTGATTGAGCCTAAAGATCCAAAAGCTACTAGGTTTGAAATGTATGAAGATGCTAAATTAAGAATAAAGATGGATCTAGTTAGAGTGAAAGTTAGTATAAAATCCAAGAAGATGATGGACACACTAGTGAAACAATTTGGAGATGATGCAGAAGAAGAAGAAGAAGAATCAACAACTAATCTGGTTGAAGAAGAAACTGAGGAACAATTGTTAATTATCAACAATGAATATGAGGAGGATACCGAGTTAGATGAAGATATTCAAGCTGGACCAGTAAAGGCCACAAGGAAGAGGAAACAAGAAGAAACACCTATACAAGAAAGGACAAGGTCCTCAACAACTAGTTCTCCACCCTTGAAGAAAGGAATTGCAAAAATAATAAGGCCAACTCCTACTAAAACATATCAAAAGAAAAAGAGAGGTTCCCAAGTCACTACCAAGAAACCTAAAAATATGAGAAGGCTAATAAGAGAAAATGATGATATTAATGAAGATGATGAAGAAGATGATCAAGGTAAATTCAAGGTTGTAGTAAATAAAAATCAGTCGGTAGATGAGTTAGCAAATAATATAAAGGAGATACGGAGTCTAACTCGCCCTAAGGTAAATAGGTATGTATATATGACCACCGAGGATCAAGAGAAAATAGAGGAAGCTATCATAAAAATGATGATTAAATTTAAAAGAGTACCTATTGAGTTTTCAAGGTATGTCCCTAAGGAACTATATGAAAAAGTGTCAGGAAGATGGACATATGCCCTACACACAAAGAACAAAATGATGGAACACTCATTGATTTTGGCATTGCCTACCTTATCTGTTACTGAGATAGAAAAAATGATGAAGTAGTACTCTAAACATTTTTTGATGAAATGTAGAGCACTAAGTATTTTGGCAAACAACCTTGAGGAAGTTGATGAAAATAGCAAGCCTCTATGGGCTAAGATTTTGGAATCAAGGGCCGAAATTGATCAACTTATACTGGCTATCATTCCTAAGAAGAAGGACAAAAGAAAAGGAAAATGAGTTCACTCAAATGATGAAAACATAGCCACAAAGGATCCAATACACATATCTGATACTAAGATAGTAGATGATACTCATTCTATGGACATTTACCCTGCCGAATATAGTGAAGAATATAAATAGGATTCTCTCGAGTAGCTAGTAACCACCGGGATAGATGAATTTTTGATTGAGGACATCACACACTAAGATCCTAATGATGTACATGATGATGAGGACATCAACATTATTGCAGATAACACCAAGGAGAATGCACCTAGTGAGGCAGCAACAGTTGATATACCGGGTGATTTACCTATATTAGTTCAAGAAATTGATATTTATCCACAAAAGGAACCCAAAGGCTCTACACTCAAGGAGAAAAAGGATACAACCAAGGGACAAGGTACATAAGAGAAAAAATATATAAATGAGCTTGAGAATAAAGATGCGAAAAACAAAGATGCAAAAAAAAATACACATGTAGAGTCAGCTACAACAGACACCAAACAAGATGCCCAAGGACAAGACACTGAGACACCAGTCACCAGGCAAGGAAAGAAAGAGAGTGTGTCTACCAAGCCAAAAAAGACAAATCTGAAGACCAAAGCTCTAGTACCTTACAGCAAATCCGCCACACCAAAGAAAAAGAAAAAGAAGAAACATGGTAAGAGTCATGTCATACTAGATGAAATTATTGAAATTCATGAATGTGACCCTAGGACTTTAGACCTTGAAGTCTTAAGAAGATATGGTGAATTGTGCACAAGGAAGGCTGCGTAGGAAAAGTTAAGGCAAGAGAGAAAAATAAAACAAGTCTTAGAAGTTAGAAACATTTTGATGCAAGTAGTCCCCGACATCAATGTTGATGAGGAAACTCCCATCATTTATCAACTTGCTACTATAACCAGACACATCAATGCCCCTGATGTAGATGCATAGAAGAGACTGGAAGAACAGGTAGAATAAAAAATATAAATGAAGCTAGCAGAGAAAATAAGCCAGGAAGTGAAAATCAATAAGGTCAAGCTATCAGAGGTTATTACCAAGCTTGTAACCATTATTTAGTAGATAATACAAATTTTGTATCAGTTAAGCATTGTAGACCACTTCACTACTGAGCTTAGTGAAAAGATCAAGAAACTTGATGCAGAGATACAAGTGTAGACACCTAAATTTGTCCTTTTAACATTAATTTAATTTAATTTAATTAATGACCCCAAATAACATTATAGTTAATTTTTTAATTAATTATATTTGTCAAATTTATCTATTTATTTAATTAAATAAATTCACTAATTATAGCCTTTGAATTAAATTTAAATACTACCTTTTATAATGTATTAAATTTAATTTAATACATGTTCCTCCATATTCCCCTTTTAAATAAAGTTTTAATTTATTTAATTCCTTAACATTATTTATTTCTACTAAACCATGATTAAATTAAAGTTTATTTAATTTAATCCTAAATCCAGCCTAGATGCTATCCTACACATATCACTTTCTGTCTAATAAGCCTAATCACTAATTAACTAAGGTTAATAAGGCTAATTTTTGGATTCCTACATCCATTAGTCCTAATTATTTTCTCACACGTGTGAGCAAATTTCCAAAAATGGCCTTTTCAAAAATTACTAAAAATTGCACAAACAAGGCCTCTTACATTTTTTATGACACTTATTACACATTCTAAAATGGTGAAAATGGACTTTTTCACTTACACATCTCTTACACACACTTACACATGTACTTGAAGTACACATTGACCTTTCACATCCCAAGTTTCTCACACATGTGTGAGCAAGTCTTGGAATTTTCATGGCTTATGTGTCTCCTTGGTGGCACCTATGTGGATTCCACATAGATTCCACCTCAGCCGAGCCCTCCAAAATCCTGTAAATAGGACTCTTGTCTCAAGAAAAATTCATTCCTTTTTGCATTAGAGTTATTATGCTAGTATATGCTTAGAATTGTTCTTAGAGTTTTTACTAACCATTTGATAGTTGTTAGATTTTCATTATAGACTTAGTTTCATTCCATGCTTTTCACTTCATTCATTTTTATCACTTGCATGCCATAGAGCTTGAGGATTTCTTTCATAGCTCCTCCTTGAGCTTCTTTGGCCTCTTGCATTTGAGTGTTTGAGAGTTTCTTTTATAGCTTCTTCTTGAGCATCTCAAATCTTCATTATACTTGCATTTATAGTGGGATCCATACTTGTGTTGGGAGAGCACACCCACAACCTCTCTAAGAGCTTAAATCAAGCAAGTCTTGGGTGCACTTGCTTCATGCTCATCCGAGGTTATGGTGAAAATTAATGTTTTTACAAGTTTATGAACATGTTAGAATAGATTGATTATGCTCTTTGTTGTTAAAATTTGCATTTTTGAACTTGTTCTTAATAGGTGGATTTTCATCATATACATTTTGGCATGCATGGTGGGACCCACAATCCTATTAACTAACTATTTATCTTGATTTTGTGAAGGTTTCCCATGAATTTTCCAGACAGGCATCTTCACATGACCAGAGGTGTCTCTGCCTAGAAATAGGCATCTCTACACACAAGAGTCTCTACCTATAAATAGTCATCTCTGACAGATAGGTGTCTCTTCTGTAAACAATTGTCTCTGCCTCCAGATACGTGTCTCCACCAGAAAGAGTTTTTCTCTCATTTTAGTTTATTTTAATCAGAAAAACTTCTATTTGGAAATCACATTAAGGCTAATGATCATTATTAAAACACCTAATTATGTCTGCAAATGATGAAAAGTACATGAAGCTAATGAAATATTTGTTTTTGTGCAGATAGGTGTCTCTACATACACATGGGTGTCTTTGCTAGAAGAGGGAGTTTTCCTTTGTGTTGTTTTCTAAGCTGATTAAGTAAAAAAAATTGACATATTAAGGTTAAAAATCATTGTATTTTTGTCATTAGAAACCTTGCTATGCATTTAAGACTCAATGAGAGGATAAAACTTTCAAAAATTGGTGTTTAACTTTTGGTTTTTTGCAGACAGGCTTCTCTGCCTATATACAGGTGTCTCTACCTATAAATAGACGTCTCTTCCTGTACACAGGCATCTCTACCTAGAAATAGGTGTCTTTGACAGACATGTGTCTCTACCTCATTTCTTCATGTTTATATAGTATCTTGCACTTTGATTTTTCTGATCTTATTTTTTTGGAAGATACTAACATTTTGTGACTTCTAACAGTGATTTTGCATAACGTTGACCAAGATTTGAACATTCTAAGACTACTCATTTGTTTGTTTTGTAGGACATTGTTAGAAGACCAAACACATTAAACTACACACTAAGGTTGTTTTGTAGGTTTCCAAGGAGATTCAATCAAACATTGTGTTTTCTTAATGATTTCTTAGGCACCTAGCATTAAATAGGAATTTTAGTCTTTTGATAGTGATTCATTAGCTAGGGGATTATGCTTTTTTCTCCAAGTGAGAAAATTAGAAACCCAAAACCTTTTGAATTGTTGTCTTAAAGAAAAGACTTGGAATTGAACATCTATTTGGTGTGTTTGGGTGAAAACCTCATTGGATAGGAGATTATTCTCTTTTCCCCTTGAGGGAAAATCAGAAATCTAGACTCCTTCTTGGATCCAATCCATGCATTTATTTTCAATCCTTTAGATGGGCCTCCCGTCGAGGTAAAAAGCTCTCGGGAATGACCCATGTGAGAACAAGGTGTAAGCCCACCACTCCAACTCACGTTAATGGAATTTTTTTTGGGGGGTTAAAGCTTTGGAAGCCAGATGACATTTGAGCTTATACATTGTTCTCACCTAAAATTTAGTAGGGCCTCATGGTCTCAATCATGTTTATGTGACTACTTGCACCAAGGTGCTTTGTGGGGCTATATGTCCTAGTCGTGCCTATGTGGATACAAAGAGTGTGTTTGAATGGAGATCCTTACTAAAAGCCATTAGTTAGAAGCCACTCGATTCACCTCCAAAAGGTTGATAATATACATGTGAGGAGAATATTAATCTCCCCAAGATACTCACCATATCGAGCTCCCTTCAACATTAACACTAATAATATGACATCATGGAGCCATTGTGTGCTTGGTGATGGCCATATTCTAAGGAGTTGTTGGGTGTGTTCCTAAGTCATTGAGCAAAGGTTTTCAATCTCAATCAACTTCCTTTTAGGGATAAAGAGTGTGCTTGTTACTTTCATTAAGAAAAAAAATCCATACACTTGAATCTTGCAAGGTTGCTTTGTCCCTTGTAGGACTATTTTCGATAAATGTTCTTGTAACCCTAATGTTTGATGTATGTATGAAATCAGTTCTTGCCAAGAACATCCTTTGATCTATCAAGATATTGTCCACAAGTCATGACCGATAGTGTTAAACATAAGAAAGAAAAACTCTCAGTTGCACGAGTCCATAGAGAGAATAAAATTGCCAATCAAAAGACTAAAGCCAACCAATCTTATTTGAAACCCATTTGAGAATTTCTAGAGGCTATTGAGAAATTAGATAAAATCATTTACAACAATCGGGTTGCTAATTTTGCTGCCAAGAACAAAGTGAACATGGCCTTTGTCACATGGGAATCCTAAGAATAAGTACCTTTGACCTTCATTCCTCATCTTCTTCAAGTCATTCATCCCTTTCTCATCTTTTGACATCCCTTTCATCATCCACATCCCAAAACATTAGGAGCATTAATTAGAATCTTGGACTTTAAATTAGAATCAGATCAATCCATCTTTCACACCTTCATCAAGTCATAGGGTGAAAGAATCATTCCAATAGTGTCTCATAGACCTTAATTCCAAAGAAAACATTAATCCCTTACTACTTTGAGAACTAAGTCTTTCTCTAGTAGTCCTAATCTAGTCCTATTTTGTTTGGGGATCATCAGTTTATCACCCAAACACAAGAAGACTTTAAATCAAAACCAATCCTATGTTTGTATAATCACAAGGTCTTGTTTCACCTAGGTTTGTTCCAAACCTTTAAATCCAATCAATCCTTGAGGCTTAGTTCCTCTTTAATCCAATTTCATCAATCAATCTACTCCTAAATCAAATCAATCAGTCCAATTCAGTCAATCCAATCAATCATCAAGACCTAATCATTAGTCCAAGTTTCTCATAGCTCACCAAATCCTTTTCTTTTTTATACCTCATCAACTATTCACCCTTCTTCAATTCAACCATCCTAAGGTCACTCGTGCATGGTACTTACCCGATCATAAGAAAAGCTAAGATAAGAATCTTTCATCATTGATAATGATCAAGAAAATATCTATCAAGAAGACTTTAATGACAAAGAAGAACCTGACACAAAATCTGACACAGTAATACCTGAAAGTGTCAGTACCAATCCATGAGAAATTTTTTTTTTTGAGGATCCTAACAACTTAAGCTTAGTGGAAGACCTAATCCAAGCCAACAGTGCCAATATCTTCATGAATCTTGTCCAAAGAGGTGTTACCCTCCTTGATAATTTAGATGAAACTTTTCTTGAGAACAAATTGATTCGAACCAACAAAAGAAAAGCAATGCCATCAACATCTAATTACACAACTCAACCTCCCCTTGATATGCTTGATTTAATCTGACAACTCCTAAACAAGCCTAACTAAAACAATGGGGTGAGTAATGATGGTTCTAATGCAGTTCGTGTACCTGAACCACAACCAGGGTCCTTAGGACGATGCTCTACTTTGATTTTCTTGAAGCCTAGTGGAGTCCTAAAAAATCAAAATTCTGCACAAACAAACAACACCAATTAGAGACATAACACCAATCTTCCCCCTCTAGGGGGACAAAATGCATCATTAGGAGGAGGAACACTTCAAGCCCATACAATCACCACTAATCCTCTTGAATTATTCCAACAAATTGATGAGCTCAAAGGCATGATATTGGCTATGCAAAAAGGTGGGAAGAAGGAATTTTCTTTTGCAAAAATATGTCCCCATCCTTTTGACAAATCAATCACTCTCCAACCATTCCCCACCAATTTTGAAATGCCAAAGCTTGAAAAATGCAAGGGAATGTCATGCCCTGTGCAACATATCAAGGAATTCTATGTAGTGGCACAAGAAGTTTCCTACAATGATCATCTTCTCCTAAGACTTTTCACTAGAAGTCTTGGAGGACCAGCCTTAGAGTGGCTATTGAACCTTCCTACGGTTCCATCTCCACCTTCCATGATATTGCGGAAAAATTTGTTACATAATATTCTTATAACATGGAACATCAAGCATCCCTCAGTAATTTGTGTAACATGAAACAAAGAAATGGAGAAACCTTTGCCAATTAAATCCAAAAGTGGCGACATCTCACCAATCGCATGCCTTGGAAAATCCCAGATTCACATCTAGTTGATATCTTTACTAAGAATCTAGTTACAGAAATGTCATTTCAAATGAAGATGGCTGCCCTAAATTCCTTCCAGGCACTCATTAAAAAGGGGAAGTCTATTGAAGATGGACTTTTGATGAAAGGAGCAATTAAACACTATACCCCTAATTCATCTAACAATACTAGTGATAAACCCAAGTTCTGGTCTTAGAACAAAGGTGTTGTTAATGATGGAGTGATAGATGCTAAACATGTCCAAAATGTTCAAGCATCTAATAATAGTAACAAAGGAAATCGCAACAACAATGATCAAAAGAATCACAACAATAATCAAACCAATTCAAATAATCAAAACAATTGGAATAACCAGAATCAAAATCAAGGATCTAGTTATCATGGCTCTCTATTCTCATGATATAATAACAACAACAACAATCGATAACAACAACGATGACAATTTACACAGCTGGCATATTCCCTTGATGTGATCTTACAAATGCATGAAGTTTCATCATTTTGTGCAAGATTTGATCGATGATGGTAAAATTGAAGTAGAAGGACAAAATGCCTCTACTTCTAATGCTTAGCTAAAAATGTATTCTAAACCTTTTCCAAAACATAATCAAAACAATGCATCCACATCCAAGGGCTTTTCTTATGATTATTCAACAAACAAAATCTTAGGGGATGAACGCACTTGTGGAAAATTAGCCCAAAATGATGTATGTTGTTTTGACTCACTATGTGGCCATATTGAGCAATCTGACACTCATGTAAACACATTAAATTTAAAGAGTGAAGATTGCAATGTTACTACTCGCTGCCCTCACATAACTGTACAAGTTGTTGTCAATCCACCTATTGTGGATCCACCTACTGCATCATCTACCTCGACACAACCTACATCACATTATGACTTTCTTTCCCAACTCAAGAACACCCTTGCATAGATATACATACTAGAGCTTTTACATACATCCCTAATCCATAAAGAGGTCCTTGAGAATGCCCTAACTGAGTCCCATGTCCCAAAAAATATCAATGCCTCTCAATTTCAAGAAATGATTGGAAATTTGGCTGCCCAACAATACCTGGTGTTCAATGAAAAATGTTTATGAGGTCCTACCCCTCATCATAATAAACCCATGTATATCCAAGTCACCATCCATAACACTTGAATCAAAAGATTCCTTATAGACAATAGATCTGGTCTGAATCTTTGTACTTTAAGCATGATCTACAATATCGGTCTTTTTGAGGACCTCATTGATGTAAATAAGAGAATAACAATAAAAGCATATGATGACAAAGAAAGGGTGAGTAAAGGTCTCATTGTACTCCCCTTACAAGTGGGCCCAGCCCTTATTGAAACTACTTTTCAAGTGCTTGACTTGGATCTACCCTACAATATCCTTTTGGGTAGGCCGTGGATACATGCTATCTTAGGTGTCCCATCCATATTTCACCAATGTTTGAAATTTCCACATCATGGAGCTGAAATAACTATTCTTGGCGATCATGAACCCTTTCAATATTGTAAAAGGTTGTAAGGAAAATAATCAAACTACTACCCATTGAATGAATGTGTTCATCCACTTTTAGAAGAGATTCCCATCCAGCACACTTCCTCTGAAGAACAGTTGTATAAGAAAGCCAAGGAAAAAGAAAAGGTTACCCAAGAAAATAATACTGAGTTCGAAAAGAAAGTTAGGCTCACTGATCAAGGCCCAAGGGAATACAAGTTTGAAAATTCCCTATGCATTGGTTAGCTCCCTCTCTCTCCCAGGTCTTATGCAAAACTTCACAACTTTTTCATTAGGAAAAGAAAGAAACTATGAAATGTAAATAGACTACATTTGAACATTGGGGATCTCTCTCAAATGAGCATATGGAGCATAATGTTCTTTCCTAGATTTTTGATGAAGAAGAAGAAAAACCTACAAAAATTCCTAAAGGGAACTTTATAAAGGCCACACCCATTGTTGAAATTATGGGATATCACGACACTGGCCTTGGAGCAAATGAAAAAGGAAGAAAAATCTCATAAAAGAAACTAGATACCCTCAAGGATGAGGACTGGGTTCCATAGAAACTAAGAAAACCTTTGGCAAAAACTATTGTTTGATTGAATCTGATTCAAACACTAAGGAAGAGTTATTTGAAGTCCCTTTCTAATATATTGAAAATGACCTTGATACTCGTGTGCTCCATATCAACCAATCTAACCTTTCCTCACCCGAACTTCCCCGTACCAATCCTGAACTGATCGATTGGGACCAACAAGATTCACCACTTGCCTTAGACATATGCAATTTAGATGAGGTAGTTTTAGCACTTTTTGGACTAAGAAATCTCCAAGATAATAAACATTAGATTCACTACAGTGAGAAAGCCTACTTTGGTAACCAAGTCAACTCCCTTAGTGGCAAAAATGAAGAAAAAGAAAATCAAGAAAATAATGATAAAACATCCTTGGGTGAAAACCTTTTTGAGGCACCTTTGGATGGAGAAAAAGACAAAATACAGGACACGTCATCTAGTGAAAACCTCTCTGAGGTGCTAGAGGAGGGGGAAGTTGACTTTCCCTTCATTTCATTACCATCAGAGAAATCTTCTATCCTCATAGAAGAAATAATTGTAGTTAATCTGGGCACAAAAGCAGATCCTAAGATCACCTACATTGTAGCCTCTCTAGATGAGACATAACAAGAGTCCATGACTACATTCCTTAAGAAATCCTACACTAAATTTTCATGGACATATAAGGATATTCCTAGACTTGACACTGACTTGGTTGTACATCATCTAGCTGTGGATCCTAAAATCAAACTTGTTAAGCAAAAATTATGCAAGATGCTGATGGAATATGGATGAAGTGACTGAGAGGGGGGGGGGGTGAATCAGTCAACCATAAAAACACTTCCTAATTAATTCTTTGTAGATCCTTTAAGATATCTTAACAATGTTGTCTGTTTTAGCACTCGGTAAATAGATTGCAGTAACTTTGAAGATGCAGAAAGCATTAGCAATATTATCTTTAGATATTCATCAGTGCATGTAAATGATTTGAGAAAGAAATTAAGAACACAAGAGACACAAGATTTAACGTGGAAACCCAATATGGGAAAAACCACCAATGTATCTAGATACTGATTTTCACTTTTCTGAAGTGATGCCCGGTTAGAAGCCAACCCGGTAAAAGGTTACAAAACACACTGTTAGGTGTGACCTTGTTAGAGGATTTAAAAACACCCTGCTAGGAGTGGCCTGATAAGAGGTCTTGAAAACAATTCAATGGAATTGTCACCTTGTTAGAGGATTTATATTATGGCTGTTAAACCAACTCGGTTAAGAGATTTTGAATTCACTGTTACAATGATAAGAAGGTAACAATGAGAAAGTAACCTGTATAATAATGCAACTGTCTTGCTGATTACAGATCTCTGTTCTGCATAAGTCTGATCCTCTCTGATCGAATAAATCTCTGCTGCTCCTCAAGGATATCTGAACATCCTTCACAAATTCGCATATACCTTTCCTTCTTTTCTTCTGTAAATCTTCTGCTGTATTTTTTTACTTTTCACATTTGACCTTTTATTTATATGATTTTGGATTAGTCAAATTGACATTATTTAGTATAACAGTCGGCTGAATTAAGTAAACTCTATTTGCAAAAATCCTTCAAGGGCCAACAGTGCTTGGTGACCATATCTTTCTATAATCTTTCGGTGACCGAGGGAACTTGGTAAACACCGACAATCCTTTACCTTTGATAACCGATTGAACTCGGTAAATACTAACTTTTCTTCGATGACCGACTGAACTCGGTAAACACTAAACTTTCTTCGGCAACCGAGTGAACTCGGTAAACACTAAACTTTCTTCGGCAACTGAGTGAACTCGGTAAACACTAAATTTTCTTCGGCAACCAAGTGAACTCGGTAAACACTAAATTTTCTTCGATAACCGAGTGAACTCGGTAAACACTAAATTTTCTTCCGCAACCGAGTGAACTCGGTAAGCATTAATATTCCTGTCTGGCAAACTGACTAAGCTCGGTAGAAGAAGATTTCTACAGACTATGACATTGAGTGACATCAAGGACAATACATAATTGAGTAGCAATTTCCTTCAGACAATTGTTTCCAACAATCTCCCTCTTTGGCATTGATGGCAACACAATATGTCATATCATAAGAAATTTGAAAGAGTTAGCCCGGTTTAGATTCAAATCTCCCTCTGTCAGCAAACTTCCTGTATCCTGAAAATTCTTCCTTCTGACTATTTGAAAATTTCTTGAAGTAATAGCAAAGACATAGCAAACACTCCCTCTTTGACAACACATGCCAAAGACAATTCTCATATTACCGGTGAAAGTTAATGTACCTCAAGTACTGATTCATATGCAATGATTCCTTTAATATGCTGCATCAACAGGTTGATTTTCAATCATGTTCAGGTTGATGCATCACTAAAACTGTATTTAGTGAGCCTCGGATAGGGGAATGACCCCTAACTTACCTCTTAGATACACAAATGCATCCTTAGGTAATGGTTTGGTAAAAATGTCTGCAATCTGTTCTTTTGTATGAATATATTCTAATCTGATTTCCTTGTCCTGCACCAATTCTCTGACAAAGTGATATTTAATAGCAATGTGCTTGGTTTTGGAGTGCATCACTGAATTCTTAGAAATATTTATTACACTGGTATTGTCACAAACTATAACAACTGGTTCTTTGATTTCAACCTTCATACCTTCTAATAGCTGTTTAAACCAAACAATATTTGAACAGTTTACTACAGCAGCAACATATTCTGCTTCAGCTGTGGATTGAGATGTGCAATTTTGCTTTTTACTAGTCTAGGATACCAGTCTTTTTCCAAGAAAAAATGCTCCACCACTTGTACTTTTTTTGTCATCAATGTTTCCTGCCCAATCAGCATCAGTAAACACTTTCAAGTCTAGATTGCCTCCAAATTTATACCACAAACCATACTCTTCAGTTCCTTTTAAGTATCTTAAGATTCTTTTGATTGCCATCATGTGATTTTCCTTAGGTTTTGCTGAGAATCTAGCTACTATACCGACTGCTAAGGCAATATCAGGTCTTGTATGTACCACATACTGCAATTTTCCAATCATAGATCGGTATAGGGTCTGATCAACTTCTTTTGAATCATCATTTTTGGTAAGTTTCAGTCCAGTACACATGGGTGTACCAACTGGTTTTGAATCTTCCATTCCAAACTTCTTAAGTATCTCCTTAATGTATTTGGATTGAGTAATGTATATATCATTCTTGCTTTGCTGAATTTGAAGACCAACAAAGAACTTTATTAAGCCAAACATAGACATTTCAAATTCTCTGTTCATTTGTTCTGAAAATTCTTTGCACTGATCCTCATTCCCTGTAAATATAGTATCATCCACAAATATTTCTGCCAATACAATTTTGTCATCCGGTCCTTCTTTGATATACAGATTGCTATTATCATTAGCTCTTTTGAAATTAATCTGAATCAAATAGTTATGGAGTCTTTCATACCATGCTCTAGGAGCTTGTTTTAGACCATACAATGCTTTGTGTAACCTGCAGACCATGTCCCTTTTATCTGGATCAACAAAACCTTCAGGTTGTTCAATGTAGACTTCTTCATCAAGAATTCCATTGAGAAATGCAGATTTTATATCCATCTGATATACCTTAAATCCTTTGTGTGCTGCATAAGCAAGTAGAGTTCTTACACCTTCTAATCTTGCAATAGGAGCAAAATTTTCTCCATAATCTATACCTTCTTCTTGAGAATAACCTTTACATACCAGTCTAGCTTTGTTTCTAAATACTTGACCATCTTCATTCAGTTTATTTCTGAATACCCATTTTGTTCCAATTACATTCTTATCTTTAGGTCTAGGTACAAGAGTCCAAGTTTTTTTCTTTTGTATTTGTTCTAATTCTTCATTCATTGCTTCAATCCAACTTTCATTCTCTAATGCATCTTTGATATTTCTAGGTTCAAAATCTGTAAGTAGACATGTACCTTTTAGCTTGCTTCTTGTCATAGTACCATCTGATTTGTTTCCAATGATTTGATCTGGTGTATGATGTCTTTTGACATATTTGGCTAGTATAGGTTCCTTGCCTTTTGAATGATTCATGCTGTTGTCTTCTAGGATCTCTTCTTCAGGTTGCTCGGGCTCGGTAGATATTTGCTCAGTAACTTCAGGCTGAGACTCGGTCTGAATTTCTTCTTGTGACTCGGTTTGAACTTCTTCTTGTGACTCGGTTTGAACTTCTTCCTGTGACTCGGTAACTGTGCTCGGCTCGATAGATATAGCTTCCTTATTGATAGTTGTGTCTGTCAATGTTTCAGGTTCAATGTAAATGAATCTTCTGTAGTTCTCAGGTTCCCTTTTGCTTTCTTCCTCAGTCTTTTCTGCAAACTCATCAAATTTTACATGTATACTTTCTATGACTTTGTGAGTAGATAAGTTCAGACATTTGTATGCCTTGCTTTTGCTAGAATATCCTAGGAATATTCCTTCATCACTTTTCACATCAAATTTATTTCTTCTGGATTCTTTTAAGATATAACACTTGCTACCAAATATTTTCATGTAACTTACATTAGGTTTATAGCCATACCATAATTCGTAAGGAGTTTTGAATGTGTCTTTCTTCAGTTGTACTCGGTTCAAGGTATGAACTGCAGTGCTGATAGCTTCCTTCCAGTACTTTATAGCGATGTTCTTTTCTATCATTAGAGTCCTTGCACAATCCATAATAGATCTGTTTCTTCTTTCTGCTATTCCATTCTGCTCAGGAGTTCTAGGAGCTGATACCTGTCTTTTGATTCCTCTTTCTATGCAGAAGTTGTTAAAATCATGGGAGATGAATTCACCACCTCTGTCTGATCTTAAGCATTTCAATCTTTTCCCTGTTTCTTTTTCTACTCTTGCTAAGTACCATTTGAACTTTTCAAATGCCTCTGATTTTTCTCTTAAATACATAACAGTCATCATTCTAGAATAATCATCAACGAAAAGAATAAAGAATTTATCTCCAGTATAGCTTTGTATTCCAATAGGTCCACATAAATCAGTATGCACAATTTCCAAAATTTCTTTAGACTGATAGTTCTTACTTTTGAAACTAGTTTTACTCATTTTGCCAATCTGACAATTCTTACATAGACCAGTGTCAGGTTTCTTCAAAGTAGGAATGCCTCTAACCTTCTTGAATTTGCTTATTTTTATCATGTTATCAAAGTTCACATGACATAACCTTTTGTGCCATAGCCAACTTTCTTCTATTTGAGCAATAAGGCATGAATATTCATTGAGATCAAGATAAAATAAGTTACCTTTTGTTTGTTTGCCTGATCCAATGAGTTTTCCTTTTCCATCCAGCAGTCTTGCTTGACCATTCATGAATTCAACCTTGAAACCAGTGTTGATTAGCTGTGCTACACTTAGAAGATTATGTTTTAGTCCTTCAACCCAGTAAGCATTATCACATATGAGTTCTTTGGTTAATGAGATTCTTCCTTTTCCTTTTATACAACAAGGTTCATTGTTTCCAAATCTTACATTACCATTATCACAGTCTTCTAGATATTCAAATTTTGTCTTGTCACCAGTCATGTGGTGTGAACATCCGCTGTCTATTATCCATATATCATCTTTGCTTATATGAGAAATAAGTGCTATCTTATCTTCATCATCATCAGATTCATCTTTTATAGCAATAAAGACAATTTCTTCTTCACTATCATCAGAATCTTTAGCCATAAAACATGATTTCTTACCTTTATCCTTGTATGATTTGAAATTCTTTTTGCCATAGTACTTGTGACTTTTCTTTTCTTCCTTGACTTGCTTGTTTGGGCACCTAGCTGCAATATGTCCAATTTCTTCACATGAAAAATAGATTAAAGGAGTTTTACCTTTATACTTACCTTTCCCTCTAGAGTACTTCTTTGCAAGTAATGCTTCTACAATTTCAAGATCACTGTCAGAACTTTCTTCTGATTCTTCTTCACTGTCTATCTGAACTTCTTTAATTTTCTTGTTTTTCTTTAGTGAAACCTTGGCCTCAAATGCTGATTCAATATTTTTGGAACTAGGAACATAGTTGTCATAGTTGTCTAATTCAAAAGCTGTCAATCTTCCAACTAGAGCATCCAAGGTTATACTGTGGTTTGTTTCACATCTTCTTTCTTGAATAGCTGATACTCTTATTGCATAGATAGGGAGTAGTGTTCTGAGTACCTTACTTATAACAGTCTCATCTGAGATTGTTCCTCCAGAAGCTCTAATTGCACTTACACTTGCTTTGATTCTTTCAACATATTTTGCAATGTTTTCATCTTCCTTCATATTCATCTTGTCAAACTGTCCTCTTAGGCTTTCTGCTTTGGCTCTCTTCACATTTGCATCACCACCATATATTTTCTTTAGTGCCACCCACATTTCATATGCAGTGGTGCAGTCTTTAATATCATCAAATTCTTCATAGCTGAGAGCAGATGCAATGTCTATCATCATGGTGTTGTGAGTCTTTTTATCTGCAATGTCTTCAACAGTTAATGCGCCATTAGGAATTGTATACTCTTCATCAATGTATTTGCATCCTGAATCACCAATGGAAGCCAGATGAAGTCGCATGAGACCTTGCCATGCTGAAAAGTTATCTCTGTTAAGCTTTGGAATTTCCCTCTTGTAAGACATCCTGATCTTTAGCTTAGGTCTTTGAAACCCTTCCTGCAAGCACCAAAAGCTCTGATACCAATTGATGGAATATGGATGAAGTGACTGAGAGGGGGGGGGTGAATTAGTCAACCATAAAAACACTTCCTAATTAATTATTTGCAGATCCTTTAAGATATCTTAACAATGTTGTCTGTTTTAGCACTCGGTAAATAGATTGCAGTAACTTTGAAGATGCAGAAAGCATTAGCAATATTATCTTTAGATATTCATCAGTGCATGTAAATGATTTGAGAAAGCAATTAAGAACACAAGAGACACAAGATTTAACGTGGAAACCCAATATGGGAAAAACCACCAATGTATCTAGATACTGATTTTCACTTTTCTGAAGTGATGCCCGGTTAGAAGCCAACCCGGTAAAAGGTTACAAAACACACTGTTAGGTGTGACCTTGTTAGAGGATTTAAAAACACCCTGCTAGGAGTGGCCTGGTAAGAGGTCTTGAAAACAATTCAATGGAATTGTCACCTTGTTAGAGGATTTATATTATGGCTGTTAAACCAACTCGGTTAAGAGATTTTGAATTCACTGTTACAATGATAAGAAGGTAACAATGAGAAAGTAACCTGTATAATAATGCAACTGTCTTGCTGATTACAGATCTCTGTTCTGCATAAGTCTAATCCTCTCTGATCGAATAAATCTCTACTGCTCCTCAAGGATATCTGAACATCCTTCACAAATTCGCATATACCTTTCCTTCTTTTCTTTTGTAAATATTTTGCTGTATTTTTTTACTTTTCACATTTGACCTTTTATTTATATGATTTTGGATTAGTCAAATTGACATTATTTAGTATAACAGTCAGCTGAATTAAGTAAACTCTATTTGCAAAAATCCTTCAAGGGCCGACAGTGCTCGGTGACCATATCTTTCTATAATCTTTCGGTGACCGAGGGAACTCGGTAAACACCGACAATCCTTTACCTTTGATAACCGACTGAACTCGGTAAATACTAACTTTTCTTCGATGACGGACTGAACTCGGTAAACACTAAACTTTCTTCGGCAATCGAGTGAACTCGGTAAACACTAAACTTTCTTCGGCAACCGAGTGAACTCGGTAAACACTAAATTTTCTTCGGCAACCAAGTGAACTCGGTAAACACTAAATTTTCTTCGGCAACCGAGTGAACTCGGTAAACACTAAATTTTCTTCGGCAACCGAGTGAACTCGGTAAGCATTAATATTCCTGTCTGGCAGACCGACTAAGCTCGGTAGAAGCAGATTTCTGCAAACTATGACATTGAGTGACATCAAGGACAATACATAATTGAGTAGCAATTTCCTTCAGACAATTGTTTCCAACAGATGCACCCACAAGTAGCACTCCTGGTTAAAGCTAAATTGGAAAAGATGGTAGATGTAGAATCCATCAGACCAATAGACTATCCTAAATGGGTCTCAAACATTGTACCAGTGGGTAAACCCTCTGGGGACATCTAGATTTTTACTAATTGGAGAGATCTGAATCTCACCTGCCCTAAGGATGATTTTCCACTTCCAAACATTGACAGCATAGTGGATTTGACTACTAGACATGAGATGTTGTCCCTCATGGATGGTTTTTCTAGATATAACTAGATTCAAATAGTAGTGGAAGACCAACATAAAACTGCATTCACTACCCCATGGGGTACATTTTGTTATCAGGTCATGCCCTTTGGTCTCAAGAATACAGGTGCCACATACCAAAAAGCCATGATGACCATATTTCATGATCTTATTCATGTGATCATGGAAGGTTATGTGGATGATATCTTAGAAAAATCCAAGACAAGAGAATCACATTGATATTCTCACTACAATCTTTAATAGACTGGAAAAGTATAAAATTCTCTTGAATCCCAAGAATGTGTCTTTGGTGTGAAATCAAGTAAGCTCTTAGGCTACATTATGTCTCACAAAGGAATAAAAGTTGATCATAAGAAGGTGAAAGCCATTTTGGAGATACCACCTCCTAAAACTTTGAAACAATTATAGAGCTTACAAGGAAGACTTCCATCCATTCAAAGATTTATGTTGCAACTAGTAGACAAGGTGCATCCTTTCTCTCACCTAGTAAGAAAGGACATTAGATTCATTTGGGACTGCTTGTGTCAAAAGGATTTTGAATAGCTCAAGGTATATCTAGCTAATCCACCAATATTGGTCCTACCTATTCCAGGAAGACCTTTGATTCTCTACATCTCCTCAACTAGAGTAGCACTAGGTGCTCTCCTAGCATAGTTAGATGAAAATGGAAATGAATGTACCATATATTATCTTAGTTGAACTTTAGTGGGTTATGAGCTCAACTATATAGCTATTGAGAGAGCTTGTCTAGCTATGGTCTTTTGTACATAGAATCTATGCCATTATATGCTTAATCAAAAAGTACAATTAATAGCGAAGATTGACCCACTTAAGCACTTGTTATCTAAAGCCACCCTTATAGGTCACACAACAAAATGGGTCATGATCCTTAGTGAATTTGATATTGTGTACACATAATGGAAAGCCATCAAAGGACAAGAAATAGTAGATCAACTTGCAGAAGCTCCCATTCTTGGAGATCATCCTATTGTCATAGATTTTCCTGATAAAACTATTATGACTATCACTCCCAGCATTCAATGGAAGCTTTACTTTTATGGATCATTTACCCAAAAAGGATCAAGGGAATGAATTCTAGTTGTGACACCTCAAGGGGATCTTATCCCTAAATCCTATAAACTTACATTTTCTTGCATGAAAAATATAGTAGAATACAAGGCCTTGGTCACAGGCCTTCGTGAAGTTATTAGATGGAAGATCACAAGTTTGATTATTTTTGGTGACTCCCAATTAGTTATCAAACAAGTCAATGATGAATTTGATACAAAGGATGATAACTTCCTTCCTTACTAATGCATGGTCAAAGATCTGAAATAACATTTTTCAAGCATCATTTTCTAGCAAATCCCAAGAGAAAACAATAAAGCAACAGATGCCATGGCTACCATTGCTTCACTAATATCTATGTCAGAAACAAGCACATGGTGTGAATTTCTTGTCGATAATCTTATGGTCCATTCCTATGAACAACTGGATTTTGAGATGGTGTGTGAAATTGTTGGTCTCAAATCACCTTGGTATCAGGAAATCCTCACCTATCTTTATGATAAAACCATTCCCCTCATGCTTACACCTAACCAACAAAAAACCTTTGTTCGCCACACTTCTCATTACACAATCCTTGGAGACATTCTTTTTCATAAACACTTTGATGGAACTCTTCTTCAATGTCTAAATTCGGAGGATGTATACATAGCCTTGGAAGAGATGCATCAAGGAATTTGTGGAGCCCATTCTAGTGTTCTCACTTTAGCAAAGAAGTTTCTCCGAACTGGATACTATTGGCTGACAATGGAGCATGATGCCTATCATTATATGAAGAAATGTGTTCCTTGCTAGCAGCATGGTGATTTGATACATGCTCTCGCTCAATCTCTCCAACCCATCATCACACCTTGGAATTTCTTCCATTGGGGTTTTGACCTTGTGGGACAAATATTTCCAAACTCCGTCGGTGGTCACAAGTATATCCTAGCCACCACCAAATACACTACCAAATGGATCAAAGAAATCCCCCTCACCTATACAACCGGTAGGCAAATTTCCAAGTTTATCCTGAATTATATCATTTTCACTATGGCATGCCCAAATATCTCCATACTGATAATGGAACACCCTTCAAGAATCAGGATGTCTCTGACCTTTGCAAGAAATCTACTATCACCCAGCATTGTTTCTCCAAGTAATTCTCATAGGGAAATGGTCAAGCTGAGGCTACTAATAAAACCATATTAAAGATCCTCAAAAAGACTATTGATGACGTTGTCCATGATTGGCACCTACAACTCAATTCTTCCCTCTGGGCTTACTGCACCTCCATTTGTACTCCTATTGGTGCCACTCCACTTGCCCTTTTCTATGGTTTTGTGGTTGCCTTACCCATTGAAATTGACCTCTCTTCTCTTAGGATTTCTCTCAAGAACCTTATGTCCAAAGAAGAATATAGGTTTCCCCGCTTGCAAGAGCTGCAACTCCTTAATGAGAGATGCCTCAATGCCCTTAACCACCTCTATGTGTATCAAAATCACCCACACTTACATTTTAACAAGAAGATCAAACCCCTTCAATTTGATGTACGTGATTTGGTCCTACAACATAACATGAAGAATCTCCAAAACTGAGAAAAGAAAGGGAAGTTTGAACCCAATTGGTTGGGCCCATTTGTTATTACTGCTAAATTTTGTTCTAGGGCATATCAGATTGAAACACCTGAGGGAGATCCGCTACCTGATCCTATAAATATCCTACATTTGAAGCACTTTTATGTGTAGCTCAGCATTCAATTCCTGTACAGTGATATTCAACAAAAAAACCAAAAAATCAAAAAAGATCCTAAAAAAATCCTAAAAATCAGAAAGTTCCTGAAAAAATCCTAAACATCAAAAAAGTAGAAAATCCTAAAAATAAGATAATGTTCTTAAAAAAATCATTGTGGGGTAAACACTTGGTCAATAGACACTTTACAAACAAAAAAAAAATAGCATTTGTCCAATAGTGAAAACTTGGCAAACAAGCACTCTGGTCATGTATTATGGTGAAAACCTATCTCCGACACCATGATAGTAGATTTGGATCCATTGTCTCCCCATCCACTGTACATATCCATCTTCATCCTAGTCCTAGTTTTCAGTAATCGCTTCCTTCATAGCCATAAGGATCCACCCATAATTCCTACCAAGCTGAGCTTAACCCCATCACGCTAAGCTTTTCCCAGACATGGTGATCGCAAAAAGTGCTTATCAAAATCAACATCAAAATCAAATCTCTGAGTTATTGTTCCTTTCACATCTATTGCCAGCAAATATCCATTTCAAACAATCAATCTTTGCCCTGCAGGATGTGTACTTCCTCAGTCGGCTCAAATTAATCTCATCAATTCTATCCCGTTCATGGCAAGAACTGTGGACTGAATGACCACTTTGTCAGGAGGTCTTCTTTGTTGATTTTATCTTTTTGTATTAGTAGATCCTGCTCATGATTACCTTGATCTTCCATATCTTAGTATATTGTGACTGGTGAAATCTGATGCAAGTGTCGATTTCGATATGATCTATTTCTGGATACTTTAGGAATGTTTTGTTGGTTTTCCAGTTATGATTATGTGTATCTCAATGGGGCCAATGGTTAGCATACTTATGTCCCTTAAAAGACCTAAGTGTGCTCAAACCTCTCCAATAAGTATATTTCATAGGTTCTATCATAGTCTAAAAATCTACATCTCTATTTCTATAGCTATCTAAGAGTATAGTCCATGCAATGGAACAATGTCATTTGTGTTTTTATGACACATGATGCATACCTCCTATAACAATATCAAACTAGGGTGTGCTCTCCAACATAAACATAAGTGATCCCACTAAATCATATAGTCAGGTTGCATTTTAGTTTATTTCTTTTCTGCATTTCTATTTGAGACAAGGGTCTTGTTTATTCATCTTCCCCTTCATCTTCTCTAGTGGTTCAGTTGATCCTATTGGTTATATCAGATACACAAACAAAAACATCATAATAATAAAGTGACACTAGCTCATTCCATTACATTCTACCTCATCTAGTTAAGATCATTTAGTTACCATTGCATGTCAAATATATCCATTTAATCATTAATCATTACCTATGCATTCCACATTCATAAACATCATATATGCATAATAAAACATCCATTCATATAAAATTTTCACATCATATAGTACACCTTTCACACACATCCTACATCACACACGTCAGTATCATAATATAGTACTATGCATCATCTCATAATCCATTAAATAAACTCATGAAATAACACCACAAAAATATCTCTATATATATCATAACATCATGGTACATCAAAATGATACATTAGGCACCTAAGTGCTGCTATGCATATGTATCTCATCTAAAACTCCACAAAAAATAGATCATGTATAATCAACTGGAGCTCATACCCACTGGAAGATGTCCCTGTCATCCTGAATCCCCCCTGTCCACCTTATGGAGTAGATCTCTATGCACATCTCTCACTTTCATCGCCTGTTGTCATCTCCCTCAATGGCTTGACTACTGATTCTGATGACACCTCGCTAGTCCTGTTTGATATCCCTCACTCTAAGTAAGGGGTCCATCTCTACTCTTTAGGTACTACCTGATGATAGAGGTCAATATAATAGGCTACCTCTCTCCCCATCCTTGGTGCCACTCATTGTGCATCCATCATTACTATCGCTAACTACCCTACGCTCACCACTGTCGCTCCTTGTCTCAATAACTCCCACTCCCCTCGATATGTCTCTGCCTATCTCTACCACATGTCCCTATCCTCTGTCAGTAATTGGGTGAAAATGTCTATATGTCTCTGCATCTCCTCCATCTAGCCCAACAATCAGGCTACCTCTCCTACCATCCCCTCCATACCTATTTCAACTCATGTCTTGGTAAGGAGTCTTGTACCCACTCGACCCTGCAGTATGCCCAACTCGCATCACATGGCCTCTATTTGAGCCCCTACTCTCTCTCTCTCTCTCTCTCTCTCTCTCTCTATCTCCCTAGTGGCCTCTGCCCTAGTTGTTCTATCCCTCTATGCCACCCTAGCGGCCTCTACCCTAGCTTCTCTATCCCTCTCTACTACCACAAAATCCTCTAACCATGTCACCTATGACTAAAGAATGTCTACCTTCTCCTGACCACCCTACCTTTCATCTCCTCCTAATCCTCCTAGCCCCATCTCCTCATCCTCTGGCAATGGCTCTTGGGCTGCCTCCTCTTGCTCCCTCTTCACCGCTTATGCAGGGCCCCCTGTCCCTAGTCTCTTTACTATCCCTCTCTGACGCTCTGTCACCTACCTCTATGCCCCAAACTTGACTCCTAGCACTGTTGGAGGTCTCTCCTCATCCACCTCATCATCCTCCTCCTCATCCTCCTCCTTAGACTCTATCTCTGACTCTGTCTGCTCTATAGCCTCTCCTATTCCTGGCTTTGTCAGCCTTGCTGGCCTCTACCTCTCCCACCAGGCTACATACTTGGTGGTCACCCCTGCATCTACCACCTTTCCCTGGGCTATTGTCCATGGTATTGGCTATATCCCTCTCCAACTTCTCTTGGCATTCTAGAGATCTACTTTGATGCCCCATACTGACCCAATCTCTCTCAAGATGATCAGATGTGGATAGCTATCTGGAACTATACCCTACCTCATGCCAAACTATCTACATACTTGAGATGGCATCTATCTTACTATCTAAAATATCATCCTCCCAATTAGCCAACAATTTTTCTGCATGTATCTCAAATGCTCTACATCTAGAGCACCATCATCTCTCCCTACCTGCTCATCCCAATACCCCCATGCTTCACACCCTCTATAAACCATATCAGGTCATCTAGTATCTGCCGCCAGGTCTCCATTGATCTCACATCCCCATATGAAAAATGTGATCAGTACTGACACACATATGTATCATAACATTGTCGTTAGCCCTCTCCTTGCAGTGGTCATACCATTGCAATGCGCTCCCATGCCTAGACTAGTAGCATTGTAACTCTCAGTCCCATCGTCTGTTGAGTATGATATGCACACATATGAAGGTCATAATAAACCTATGCTAAAATTGTATATCCCTAGAAAAACTTTATACCATCCTCCTCTAGTATCTAGCTCAGTACCCTCGCCCATCCAATCAAAAATCCATGCCTTGAGTGGTCCGGCATCAGCCTCCCTCCTACCAATCTGGCTAAGTACATCGCTAGCCAGGGCAATCCTGCCTCCATCCCTCCTCGCTATGACATCCACTGTCGGTCAATTGTTAACTGGTTTGAAGCTCTCCCCCATGAACTGCTCTACCGTCTCTAACTGATACTCATTCATTTCCCCTTGAATCGGTATCCACATAATCCTCCACATGTCCAACAATGTCACTGTTGCCTCCCTGGTCAGCAAATAGAAACTCAATGTATATGAGTGCATCTCTTGATCAATTTTGTCATTAGCGCATTATGCACTCTCAGGCATGGCCACTCATACACATGTTGGAGGCCACATAACATCACCTATCCTCACTCTACCTTAGTTAGCTCCTCTCGCAGGGTCATCGTGTCTGGCCATCGCTCTTTTGAGAAAATCCAATAATCTGGCTCCTACATCAAAACTATCCATTCATTAGTTTCAATCATCTATTCATTTACCCTATCCTTGCCGTCAAATTACCTCCCCTTGTCCATATGCCATCTTTTCCCCTACTCCCCCCTTAGAGAGTTGAGTTTCTCATCTTAAACCAAGCACTTCCCCCTCTTTTGTAGCCCCGCCTTTTGTCACATGATAAAAGGCATGCATCCGCTCCCCCTACCATAGGCCCACCCTTTGGCGGATGCCTGCCCCTAGGTGCACGAAGCTGCCCGTCCACCCATAGGAGGCACCGCCATATCTTGGGTAGGTAGAGCCACCTATTTCCCAATGGGCAGCACCGCTAGCCCACAGGTGGGTGGAGCCACCCATTTCCCAATGGGTGGCACTGCTATCTTACAAGGAGGTGGAGCCATCCATCTAGCAATGGGCAACTACACCCTACCATGGCTAAGCGAAGCCACCTGTCTAGCGATGGGCGGCTGCGCCCAGCTAGCCACCCATCGGCCGATAGGTGGTACCACCCCTAAGCAATGTTGCTCCATCTAAGGTAGGTGGAGATACCAATAGGCGAGACCACCTTGCCCCTGATAGTGTCCCCCCCCATTATTTTCCCCCGTGGAGAATTTTCAAAACCACAAAAAACCCTAAAAGAAATGCCCACAACAATAAAATACTGAAAATGATAGAGAAGGGCTCAATCACTCACTGGCTCACCCTTGTCAGTTTCTCACTGATAGACCTACACCCACTCACCCAGCTACATCCTATCTTTTCATCCTGTCATTCTTCCTTCTCCTCTCCTCTCCTCTTTTTTCCTTCTCCTTCAAGGTAAAAATGAAACATTTTCCCCTTTCTTCCCTTTTATAAGAGGCCCCATTTTTCAAAAAAGGGAGAGGGTCTTTATGGCCCTTTCTTTTTTTCTTTCACCCCCCACTTTTTTTAAAGTCATGCAAAGTGTTTTTTCCCTTTTTACGTGAAAATTGACCAAATTTTTTTATTTTTTGGCCTATTTTCCCGAGGGGGCACATCCTCCTACTGACTTTTCTTCTAAGGCATCTATATTTTCTTTTCTTTGACACGATGTCATTTTTCACACCGCCTCAAAGAGCGGCAAAATGTAGACACCTAAATTCATCATTTTAACATTAATTAAATTTAATTTAATTAATGACCTGAAATAATATTATAGTTAATTTTTTAATTAATTATATTTTTTAAATTCATCTATTTATTTAACTAAATTTTTTTAATTAAATAAATTCACTAATTATAGTATTTGAATTAAATTTAAATACTACCTTTTATAATGTATTAAATTTAATTTAATACATGTTCCTCCATATTCCCCTTTTAAATAAATTTTTAATTTATTTAATTCCTTAACATTCTTTATTTCTACTAAACCATGATTAAATTAAATTTAATTTAATTTAATTCTAAAGCCAACCTAGATGTTATCCTACACATATCACTTTCTATCTAATAAGCCTACTCACTAATTAACTAAGGCTAATATTTGGATTCCTACATCCATTAGTCCTAATTATTTGCTCACATATGTGTGTGCAAATTTCTAAAAATGGCCTTTTCAAAAATTACTAAAAATTGCACAAACAAGGCCTCTTACATTTTTTATGACACTTCTTACACCTTCTAAAATGGTGAAAATGGACTTTTTCACTTACACATCTCTTACACACACTTACACATGTACTTGAAGTACACATTGACCTTTCACATCCCAAGTTGCTCACATATGTGTGAGCAAGTCTTGGACTTTTCATGGCTTATGTGTCTCTTTGGTGGCACCTATGTGGATTCCACATAGATGCCACCTCACCCCAGCCCTCCAAAATCCTATAAATAGGACCCTTGTCTCAAGCAAAATTCATTCATTTTTGCATTAGAGTTATTATGCTAGTATATGCTTAGAATTGTTCTTAGAGTTTTTACTAACCATTTGGTAGTTGTTAGATTTTCATTATAGACTTAGTTTCATTCCATGCTTTTAGCTTCATTCATTTTTATCACTTGCATGCCATAGAGCTTGAGGATTGCTTTCATAGCCCCTCCTTGAGCTTCTTTGGCCTCTTACATTTGAGTGTTTGAGAGTTTCTTTTATAGCTTCTTCTTGAGCATCTCAAATCTTCATTATACTTGCATTTATAGTGGGATTCATACTTTTGTTGGGAGAGCACACCCAAAACCTCTCTAAGAGCTTAAATCAAGAAATTTTTGGGTGCACTTGCTTCATGCTCATATGAGGTTATGGTAAAAATTAATGTTTTTACAAGTTTACGAACATGTTAGAATAGATTGATTATGCTCTTTGTTATTAACATTTGCATGTTTGAATTTTTTCTTAACAGGTTGATTTTCATCATATACAATAGGTCAATGCAAATAATTATTTAACTAGGCCCAATGCATTTCATAAGCATTTTTTAAAAGTTCAATAACTTCAACGGTTAAGAATTGATTTGAGGAAGTAAGAGGATACAATTAGAGACCAAATAATTGAGCTTCAAGTTGAACTACT
Source organism: Chamaecyparis obtusa (assembly GCA_027943335.1). Lineage (NCBI taxonomy): Eukaryota > Viridiplantae > Streptophyta > Pinopsida > Cupressales > Cupressaceae > Chamaecyparis > Chamaecyparis obtusa. Next base: position 111,519 of record BSBK01005551.1, on the reverse strand, counting down.
TCCCCATCTTAAGATTATGGATTAACATGTGAATAAGGAAAATGACTTAGTTACCACCCTAGAGGTATCAATGTTGGAAAACATTTTTGACATGCATGCACAAGTTGGTTTACAGAACATTTCTCTTGAGCACTTGAAAGAGGAATGGGAAAACGTCTTGGATTCACTAAAGTAAACCCATCAGAATATTTTCAACAAGTTGTAAGTACATTATTTTTTGGCATTCATTTCAAAAAGTGGGAAATTATATGTATATATATATTCTTGTATATACTTCACACTGAGAGCATGTAGAAAGGGGGAGTTCATAGATGATTCACATTTTTTATAAGTATAATTTTTTGCTGTCAGAACATGTACATAAAGTTTTGATACTAATGCCAATGGGCAAGAATGTTACTCCTATTTGAGCATTAATGATTGTCATTAGTACCATTTAGTCATTCAATCGGTAAATGAGACAAATAGGATATTTGGTCAAAATAGAGAGCCTATACATCGAGTGGGACACAAGGCAGATCTCTAAGTTAACTGAACATGTCTTTGATCAAGTACTCTTACCGCACCAGATGATCACCAAGTACTGAGCACTATGGTCACTGAGCATTCATATGAATTGAGCACTTGTTAATTATTGAGTGATGAATGCAGTGAACACCGAGTAAAATAGGAAATGACATAACAATTTGAAATGGCACAAATATCAAGGCAAATAGCTCACACCGATCAAAAATGTTTTAGCAAGATCGAGACAAAATTTAATATGGATGTAATCATTAAATTGTTGATGATTCCTATGTATTGTAAATCTAGGTTATTTATTTTCACCGTTGATCTTAGGTTTTCTAAGATATTTTAAAACCCTAATTAGGTCAAGATAGTTTGATGTAAAATTTTTAAAGATGTCATTATGATATTGTATCATCAAGGAGTAGGTGCACTCAAGACATCAAAATATCAGATAGGATTTTGACATAATGATTTGATAGAAGAATTTAGTTTTTCAAAATAGACATAAAGCTACCAAGTAGAATGGAAGGAAATATACATCACTAAAAGGTGATATCTTTATAGTATTTCATAGATCTTAATTAGGCAAGTTTGATTTGGTAATTAAAGATACATCTTACTATTACTCTTTAACCATTATAGCAAATTCAAAATCTCTTAACAGAGTGAACCTAACAGTTCTATTATAAATCTTTTAACCGAGTGCACACTAAAATGTATTGCTAAAATCCTCAAACCAAGTAGATCTAGTTGATCTTATTGTTACTCCTAATAGGGTAAAATCACTAGAAGTGATCACAATCTTGTAACCTTAACCGGCATACTTTGTTACTGGAGTATTGAAGCTTTGTGGGTGTCATCCCCACTGCAGTGTTTACCTTCTAACAAGGGTTTTTGCGATAGAAAAACATTTGTGTTAAGTATACGAAGTTTCATGAATGTTTTATTGATTAGGTTGTTGGATATTGCTAATGCATGGGGAGGTGATTGAGACATTTAATATGTTTAATCACTACGTTATTGAATGGGCACTCATACTATTTTCATTTGTGTTTTGTCACTGATGTCAACATATGTTTTTGTGAGGGAATCAGACTAGTAATCACAATGTATGATCACTGTACAAATGTTTCAGATGTTGTGAAGATAGATGAGAATTCAAGAGGATGTTGTGATCTTATATCCAAGATCACGTCATATAATGTTTCATATTGAATGAGTTACAGATGTTTTGGTGAAAACTAGTCATTGACTGTGACAGTGAGAAATGACAAAGTTAGTCTCTGAGTTTTGTGTATAGCTTTCTGCTGATGCGGAATCAGTGCATGCAAACTTCAAAGATGAAAGATAGAGTATTGAGGAATGTTATATGAACTGTGCAAGGTACGGAATGTAGGATGACATCAATTGTGGCATGCACTCTAGAAGGTGATCTATTTGGAAGCCGACTATAGAGATGTAGCATGTATGATGGATGGAAAACTTGAATTAAGGTTGTCGGTCCTTAATTGTTGTAATGTAATCATTTTAGACTTGTCCTAGATACCATGTGTATCTTAGCAAGGTTTTATGTAATTATTTGTAATTAGGAAACCCTTATGGGCTGACCTGTTTATAAGAATTGTAATAAGGTATAAATGAAAGATCTTTTCTTTGGAAAAGTAATAAGAAAAGAAGATGATATAGAGAGGTTGTGAAAGCTGTGAGCTTGTATTTGTTGTATGTAGAGTAGAGGTTTATTAGTGGACTTCATTGGAACTGATCAAGAAAAGAAAGTTGTTGCCAAATAGTTCAAAAGATTATGTATTTCTTCAAATACACTTTTGTTGTGAACAGTGAGTTTTGAAGGTGGACTTAACCTTCTTTGGGCAGTGAGCCCTCCCTTTTGTTCTTGACTCCTAATAGGGTATGTCCTCTAACAAGGACTATGTACTACAATGATTCAATAAGATCCTAACAAAGCTATATCTTCTAACAAGGATAACTATACTCTCAGTACATCATTTATGTGTGCTAATTCCCACCATGGTTTTTACCTTTAATAGGGTTTTCCTGAGATGAAAATATTGAGTTATTGTGTTGGCATTCATTGTGTTCATTAGATCTGATATTATGGTGCTTAAAGCTTAAAGTTTAATAATTTATTATATAACTGATTCACCCCCCCCCCCCCTCTCAGTTGTATTGTGGATTGTTGTTCCTAACAATTGGTATCAGAGCTTGTGGTCCTTAGAGAGAAAGCTTAATAGCTTGAGGTGATCTTGGAGATGGCATTCTATAGGAAGGATAGTCTGAAGTTTGATCCTGAAAACTTTGACAGTCGGAAGAATAAGATGCGAACTCACCTATTTTGTTTGGGGATTGACTATTGGTTGATTACAAGGAACAAGATAGCTATAAAGATTGAAGATGAATTGATAACTGTTACTGAGGATGAAAAGAATATATTTTCACTAAACATGATCACAAGAGAAGCACTGATCAGTGCACTCTCTAAAGGAGAGTTTACTGAAGTTAAAGACTTGGATTTGGCTTTTCAAATTTGGGAAAGATTAGAGGCACTATATGAAGGAGACAAGTATACCAAACAAGAGAAGTTACAAAATTGGAAGACAAAGATGGAGAAGCTGAAAATGAATGAGGATGAAAGCATTAGGGCCTATGTTCAAAGGGTTATAGAAGCTATAGTTGGAATCAAAAATTGTGGAGGTACTTATGATGATGAAGAAGTCATTGGAAAGATCCTCAGATCACTAACACCTACTTACAAGTTCAAGGCTATGTCTAAGAAACTATACCTCTGACTCTAAACTTTAGCAGAGAGATGTTGAATGCAAAACTAACTACTTTTGAAGATGTGGAATTACGAGAATCTGTACCTAAAGTTGAATTTTCCTTTAAGGCATCTGCACACAAGAAATTATCTACACTTCTAAGCACCAACAAAGAAGACCTAAAAGAAGAGCTTGGTGAGTATGCTGAGAAATGGGAACAAATAATGACTGAAGAAAGAAATATGGATGAACTTGTTACACTAATTGCTAGAAGAGAAAAAAGAGGTAAGGGCAAGTTTGAAGGCAAGTTACCCTTAAAAAAAAATTCATGCAACATGGTAGGTCATTTTGCATCTAGATGTCCTACCATATTTTCTAAGTACAAACCTAATTATGAAAAGATTAAAAGGGACAGAGAATTTTATTATGCTAGTGAAGGAATCTCTGATGATGATGATTTAGATTATGAAGAGATTGGATTTGTTGCTATTAGAGATGAACCAGTACATGAAGAAAAAGCTTTAGTATCTCATGTTGACAAGAAAACTGAATGGATAATTGATAGTGGTTGTTGTCATCATATGACTAGTGATAAGAAATTATTTGTTAAAATAGTAAAGTATGATGGAGGTGTTGTGAGGTTTGGGGACAATCTCCCTAAATCTATCATAGGAGTAGGATCCATTACTCTAGATGGAAAGACTAACACAGACAATGTACTTCTTGTTGAAGGACTGAAACATAATCTATTGAGAGTTGGATAGTTAATGGATAAAGAATTTTAGTTAAGTTTTGTTAATGGTAAATGTTTTATCAGAAGTAAGGAAGGAAAATTGATTTCTACCAGCTCAAAATCTAGAGGTAATGTATTTGAACTAAACACATCTAGAGCCTCTTGTTTTGTTGTGAAGGTAGATGATAGTTGGTTATGGAATAGGAGATTTTGTCATGTTAATTTTGATAACATTATGAAGGAAAGTATGGCTAATGTAAGAGATCTGCCAAAGATTGTGAAGCCACCTAACACTGTATGCAGAGAATGTGTTATGGGAAAGTAGACTAGAAGCAATTACAAAAGAAAAGCATATACATCAAAAGGAAATTTGGATCTAATACATATAGATCTGTATGGACCTACAAGAACTAAGTCATACTATGGTGAAAGGTATTTTATACTCTTTGTTGATGACTTTTCTAGAATGATGTGGGTTACTTATTTAAGAGAGAAATCGGAAGCATTTGATAAATTCAAGTTGTTCAAAGAAAATGTAGAGAATGAATCAGCTTTAAAGATCAAGTGCTTAAGGTCAAATAGAGGTGGAGAGTTTACTTCAGACTTATTCAATTCATACTATGAAGACCATGGGAGAAAGAGACAAACATCTACTCCTAGGACTCCTCAACAGAATGGGATAGCAGAGCGAAGAAACAGGACTATACTTGGTGTTGCTAGGACAATATTGATCAAAGGAAATGTATCTCATGTACATTGGAGAGAGGCTATTGGAATAGCAGTGTATACATTGAACAAAATTCAAATCAAAGAAGGTACAAGTAAGACTCCCTATGAATTATGGTTTGATCATACTCCTATAAAATATTTTAGAATATTTGGTAGTAAGTGTTATATCAAGAGAGATGATGAAATAGGGAAGTTTGATGCTAGAAGTGATGAAGGAATCTTCCTTGGTTACTCTATTAAAAGAAAGGCTTACAAATCAATTTGAGATTGAGGAAGATGATTGAAAGCAACAATGTAAGAATAGATGAGAAATTTTAGATACAAGAAAGAATGTATGACAGTAATCAGATTGTAGAGATAAAAGAAGCTACTACTGTTGTAGAAGGAGAAGAACTTGTTGAGGAAGAAAGTGAAAAAGAGGCTTGTGATGCTAGCACAAGTAAAGGTACTGAGACTCCTAAAACACCAAATTATGTAAGAAATAACCATCCTAAAAATCAAATTATTGGCAATACTAGTCAAGGACTGCCAACTAGATCTAAAGTTAGAGAAGAAATTTGTTTGATTTCTCAAGTTGAACCAAAAACTATAAATGAAGCATTTAAAAATGAATCTTGGATAAATGTTATGAAAGAAGAATTGAATCAGATAAACAAGAATAATACTTGGGAACTAGTTCCTAGACCTAAAAATAAAAATGTAATAGGAACAAAATGGGTTTTTAGAAACAAAATGGATGAAGAAGGAACTTTTGCAAGGAACAAAGCAAGACTAGTGTGTAAGGGATACTCACAGCAAGAAGGCATAGACTTTGAAAAAACATTTTCTCACCATTGCTAGAATAGAGGCAGTAAGATTGTTATTATCTTATGCTGCACATAAAAAAATCAAAGTGTATCAGATGGATGTAAAATCTACATTTCTAAATGGAGATCTTGAAGAAGAAGTCTATATAGAACAACCTGATGGATTTCCTCTATGCGAAGATAAAGACATGGTGTGCAAATTGAAGAAAGCTCTATATGGGCTGAAGCAAGCTCCTAGGGCTTGGTATGCAAGGTTAGACAAGTATCTACTTGGGCTTGGATTCAGAAAAGGTAATGCAAACAATAATTTGTATTTAAGAACTAGTGAAGATGGAATCCTGACAATAGAAGTATTTGTGGATGACATTATCTTTGGGGGTAATGATGATCTATATAAGAAATTTGCTAAAGAAATGGAAAGTGAATTTGAGATGTCCATGATAGGTGAAATGAAATTCTTTCTTGGATTGCAAATAAATCAAAATGAGAATGATATTTTCATTTCTTAGACCAAGTATCTCAAAGAATTTCTTAAGAAATTTGGAGTGGAATATTGTAAACTAGTAGGAACACCTATGGTGACTGGTAACAAGCTAACAATTGATGATGAATCAAAGTGTGTATTTTAGATTTTGTATAGATCAATGGTTGGAGGACTACAATATCTAACCCACACCAGACCAGATATTGCTAATGTTGTTGGAATTGTGGCTAGATATCAGGTAGAACCCAAAGAAACACATCTAGCTGTTGTGAAAAGGATATTGAGGTATCTAAGAGGAACCATAGACTATGGATTATGGTATGATAGAAATGATTGCTTTGAACTTCATGCTTATACTGATGCTGATTGGCTAGGAAATATTGATGATAGAAAAAGTACTAGTGGTGGTGCATTTTTCCTTGGGAAAAAGTTGGTCTCTTGGCTAAGTAAGAAACAAGATTGTATAGCACAATCTACTGCTGAATCAAAGAATGTTGTTGCTGCTATAAACTGCACTCAGATTGTTTGGATGAAACAAATGTTGATAGACATTGGAATAAATTTTGATGAGCCTATGGTTATCCATTGTGATAACACCATTATAGTGAATATGTCAAAGAATCTGGTGATGCACTCCAAAACTAAACACATTTCTATCAAGTATCACTTCTTGAGAGACAAGATGGTAGAAAAGGAAATCAAACTAGAATATATCAGTATAAAAGAGTAGATTTTAGACATCTTCACAAAGCCACTACTGAAAGATACCTTTGAATATCTCAAAGGTATGTTGGGGGTTCAGGCCTCTCCTAGTCAAAATTAAATGATGCAGAGATGCATCAGTCTATGGGTTTTCAGAGCCTTATCATAATCTAGACTAGATGTATGGATCTAATCCTTAGGGGGAGTGATCGTGGAAGAGAGGTGTTGAAAAGAAGTTGATGACTCATGGCACCCTTTGCCATTGTTGTCAAAGGGGGAGTGTTGTATTGAGAAAATCCCTACTATATGGGGAGATTGTTTGGTTGCAAGACTTTCAATTGATATAAACTTTGGGATAAGATTTTCCCATATGTTGACATCAATGCCAAAGGGGTAGATTGTTGGATATTGCTAATGCATGGAGAGGTGATTGATACATTTAATATGTTTAATCACTATGTTACTGAATGAGCACTCATACTGTTGTCATTTTTGTTTTGTCACTAATGTCAACATATGTTTCTGTGAGGGAATCAGGATTGGTAATCACAGTGTACGGACACTGTATAGATGTTTCAAATGCTACGAAGACAGATGAGAACTCAGGAGAAAGTTTTGATCTTATATCCAAGATTGCATCATATAATGTTTCATATTGAATGAGTTACAAATGTTTTGGTGAAAACTGGTCACTGACTGTGACAGTGAGAAATGACAGAGTTAGTCTCTAAGTTTTGTGTATAGCTTTCTGGTGATGCGAAATCACTACATACGAACTTCATGGATGAAAGATAGAGTATTGAGGAATGTTATATGAATTGTGCAAGGTACAAAATGTAGGATGATGTTAGTTGTGGCATGCACTCTAGAAGATAATCTATTTGGAAGCCAACTATAGAGATGTAGCATGTATGATGGATGGAGAACTTGAATTAAGGATGTCGGTCCATAATTGTTGTAATTTAATCATTGTAGACTTGTCCTAGATACCGTGTGTATCTTAGCAAGTGTTTATGTAATTGTTTGTAATTAGGAAAGCCTTATGGATCGACCTGTTTATAAGAATTGTAATAAGGTATAAATGAAAGGTCTTTTCTTTGGAAAATTAATAAGAAAAGAAGATGATATAGAGAGGTTGTGAAAGTTATGAGCTTGTATCTGTTGTATGTAGAGCAGAGGTTTATTGGTGGACTTCATTGGAATTGATCAAGCAAAGATAGTTCTTCCAAATAGTTCAAAAGATTGTGTACTTATTCAAATACACTTGTGTTGCGAACAGTAAGTTATGAAGGTGAACTTAACCTTCTTTGGGTAGTGAGCCTTGGGCATTGAGCTCTTCATTTTTTTATTGACTCCTAACAGGGTCTATCCTCAAAGAAGGAATATTTACTATAATGATTCAATAAGCTCCTAACATGTCTATATCTTCTAGCAAGGATAACTATACTCTTAGTACATTATTTATGGGTGCTAACTCCCACCAAGGTTTTTACCTTTAACAAGGTTTCCTCGAGACCAAAATATTATGTTATTGTGTTGGCATACATTGTGGTCATTGGATCTAATATTGTGGTGCTTAAATCTTAAAGTTTAATGATCTGTTATACAACTAATTCACCCCCCCCTCTTAGTTGTATTGTGGATTGTTATTCCTAACATAGGTTACATGCACTTATATTTTTTAGTTAGATTTCAATGTATGTTACATTCAATGGATTCATTTAGTTAATGTCATCTATGCTTACAAAGTTTTTAGTCTTGAAAAGTTTTAAAGGTATTGATTCACCCCTCCCCTCAGTATATATCAGTCCATAATTCCAACACATTCTTTTTCTCATCACCCTTCAGTTGTGAATACACGCACTTCGATGGTTGATAGCTTTTCAAATCCCTCTATCAAACTCTTAAATAGTTTGGGGGGTTTAATCCTTATAGCTCTTTATTGGACCCCTTTATCAAACTCTTAATAGTTTGGGGGGCCTGATCCTCATGGCTCTTTCTTTAAAATCTATCTTTCACCTTGAATTTTTTATCTTTATTCGAACACTCATCTTGAAGGTAGATGTCTTGTCAACAAGATCTCTTCCTTACAATGGTCTCTTCTCATAAGAGACACATCCTTTCATAATTATCTATTTTCTTAGCTTACAAGATTCAATGATCTTCACTAAGTTTGTGGTATGCATTATTGGTTAAGGATATATCCTTGTTGATGGAAGTAGGTTTCCTTCTTTCTCTTCCTTATCATGTCTACTATGTATCCATAAAAAGGAGAGGAACATACATATAGTCTCCCTTGTACTATAGTTATGCATTTATGTTTTTATTTTAAACTTTTTTGTTTTGCAGTATGCTAAATCCTAAGCAAGGTGTAAGTGATAAAAATATCCATCTCTAGAATATGCATTTATTTATATACAATATTCTAAATCTCAAACAAGGTGTAAGTGGGATAAATCTCCACACTTGGGATACACATTTACAAATATATGCCTTGGTGATATGAAGACATTGATTCATGGGTGCTCAAATCCATCAAAAGATGCACTACATACATACACAAAGTCACTAGAAGGTGCATAGTTTATGGGATTGACTACCAGGCACACCCACTTGTTAGGCTCTCCTCTCCTTTTTTTATTCACAATAAGGTGGACATCTTACTAGGAAAGATAATCATCTCTCTCTCTCTCTCTCTCTCTCTCTCTCTCTCTCTCTCTCTCTCTCTCTCTCTCTCTCTCTCTCTCTCTCTCTCTCTCTCTCTCTCTCTCTCTCTCTTTATTTTCTTTCATGCTAGTATGACTAGATAATGAGGGTATACTATCTATATGATGTTTCTTTTGTATTTTTTATGTGATCATGTATAATCTTGTAATATCCTTCCAAACATGATATTAGTGGATGAGGTATTTTTTGACTGAGGTCTCTTCAACTAGTTGATTTGGATGTGTTTTAGTACTAACCCCTTTTGTGTCTTTCATTTTGGTTTTGGTTTTTTTTTTTTTTCTTTATTTTTGTGCCCTTGTGTATGGGTGTGGAGTTAGGATCCTTTGTTTGGGGGCTTATGTCCTTTGAATAAGTTATTTTCTATCTCTTTGTGATTCTCCTAAGTCTTTCTTCTCTTCCTTTACTATGAGTATGCCTAGCGCCATACTCCTGCTAAAGTGGGGGCTAAATGTATCATCTTAAAATGGAAGCATCCATGATAAGACATTTTTTCCCTCCTTAATGGGATTTTTTGGGCCCATTTTGGATGTCTCTTTAATATTTGAATATCCTCCTAGGTGCTCATACCTTTTTTCCCCTATTCTATCCCTTTCCCCCCTTCTTTTTCCCACTTTTTGAGACCCCAAGACAATTCTGGGAGGCCCTGACCTTTAGGTCTAGGCCAAATTTCATCCCTTACCTTTAGTTTTAGGCCAAATTTTAGCCCCAAACCTCAAGTTTAGGCCAAATTTCAGCCCTGACCTTGTGGGTCACCCTTTTCAAGATCTCGAGCCCTTTCAGAATTTTAATTTTTTCCCACCTTCTGATCACCCTTTCTCAATTTTGGAGACAAAATTGGGTATAAATAGAGGCCTTACCTCTTCATTTTAGGGGATCAAAGAATATCAATTCAATCCACAAGTGTCAAGAGTTTATAATTTCAATCTATTTCATGCTCTCACAAGCTCTCAAGGTGTCCATTGAAGATCGAGGATTCAAACTTTCAAGTTTCAAGAAATTAAAGGAGTTTTGCAAAGACATTCAAAGATCATATCATTCTTTCATTATTTTCCCTATATCTAGCTTCTTTCTTCAAGGAGATAGTGAAGTTGGGCATCAAGGAGGGAAGATCTAATTTCATACATTCAAGATCCATTGTCATATCTTCAAGATCTATAATCATTCCTCCAAGATCTAGCATTCTTCTTCAAGGAAAATTTCAATAATACACATACAATGAGGTTCTGACTTACATTGATATCCTTTATAGGTCTTTGGTATCGATTCAAGGCTATTGCATTAACACACTTGATTAAATCTTAAGCACAATTGCATATTCATTGATTAGTATTGCTTTATTGTTAGATATACTTCTACTACTTGAACTAGCATTATCTTTCTTATTTGTTAAAGGTTGAGGTTAATTCCTAAACTAGGGTTTGACTAAGGCAAGCCCCTCTTCAACAATACAGAACCATTTTTATCTTGCAGATCCAGATTTACAGGCTTTCAGATCTATTTTTGAGAGTTTTTGGAACAAACCACAGTTGCATATTAAGAATGAGGAAAGATCAACATAGAAGGTCTAGGCCAAATTTCAACCTATTCCTAGGTCAAGGCTGACCCCAAGTTGGCATAGACCTAAAAAATGACCTAGTCTAGGAGTAGAATAGTTTCTGGGTTTTGCAGAGCTCATAGTTTCAGTCTTGATTCCTAGATTTCATCTTTTTCTGACACAGTCTGACAGGGAATTTATAGGTTTGTATTTTCCAAGGTAATTTCTCTTTTTTTTTTCATTTCAACACTTTCTTTCATACATCTCTATTTTATCCTTCATTTCTAAAACCCTCTCTTTGTGGAGGTAGGAGAGAAGTTAATCCAAGCAATTTTCCCCTTTGTGAAGGTTACGAATTGATACTTTTTCTTGTCTTAATCGGGCCTCCTTTGGTGGTGGAATCTTGGTATTCTCTCTCCATTTTTTATATGGTGGATCTCATTTCCCCCTATACAGTACTGAGGGATTTGGAGATGGTGTAGCATTTTGTTATGCACAAGGCATGTTGTATTGTGTAAGGTGGTCCACATTTCATCTCTTACCACCATGCGAATATTAAATTGGTGTGACCTATTTCAAATAGGTTTTGGCCGACATGGTTGATGGCATCAAGAATTATAAGTAGAGAAAGGATTTAAGTTGTTTGTGTGGCTTGTGTGATGCTTGTATGTGAAGTGATTGTGAATATATCAAGAGAATATCTATGTGTTGATGATCATGTGTGTGGATGCAATTCCTAGAAAACTAATATATCATTTATGTATTGCAAAGTATCAGTGGAAATGATCTCATTAATGGATTCAATGTCATTTATTATACTTTCATAGTGATCCTATTTATCTAGTAGTGAGCCTATTTTTATTCACAATTAGCCATTTTCATATTTTAACATAGTTAGCCCAACTGATAGTAAGCCGACTATAGTAAGCAAATTGTCATGAGAAAATTGGTAGTGATCCTTTGTAAAAATCACCTTAAATGGTGTTTCATTTCATGAGAATTAGCTTCTTTGTGGTTTTCCCTAGTCTAGGTTTCTAGGTAAATTTTGGTGTTCTTTGTGTTGGTGTTTCTATGCTTGCATATTCATATATGTTATAATTGGTTATCGATAGAACACAATTTAATGTTGATATAATTGTTATTATCATTTTCATGATTTGTGGGTTTACCAATAGGGTTAAAGTTTTTGAAAGTGTTTGGGATTATCCAATTCACCCCCCTTCTCAATTATTCAGCATGTTCCTTAATTAGTATCAAAGCCTAGCTCCTCGGTATAGAGCTTAACCGTTTGAGGAAAATCTGATGGTGCACAAATTAAACATTCATATATTTGATGGATTAGACTATAGTACATGGAAAAATTAGATGAAAGGATATTTGATTTTAATCAGTTGTAATACTTGGAAGTATGTAGAGACAAAGTATGTGTTCCCTCATAATGGCCTTAAGACTCTGGATGAAATTGAAACATATGAGAAGAATGAAAAAGTGAGGTATGCTATCACTAGTTCTTTATCAAAACATGAATTAGCTAAGGTTATTTATTTAAATCCTTCTTATGAAGTTTGGGAAAAATTGAAAGAGATTTGTGAAGGAAATAATAGGGTTAAGTTATCTAACAAGATTAAAAAAAATGTCACTATGAGAATCTAAGAATGGAAGAAGGTGAGGAAATTAAGAGTCACTTTTAGAGATTTGGTGGTGCAGGAGCACCCTTACAAAACTAAGATTCTTTGACACTCATTTGGATCCTTTGATGATCCTAGTAGTCTTTAGGACATATTAGAAATAAAGGTTTACAATTGGACCCTATTTGTAAGACCTAGTCCCAAGATTGGCATTGATAAGCCATTGGTCAACTATTGGTCAACAGGGTTCCCAAACCTTAGCATAGGTTATTTTCTTAGGATTTCATGTTTGAAGTATTTGGATCCATGTTGGATCATTAGATTTAGGTCTGGACCAAGTTTGGTCACCTAGGATAGAAAGATGCTTAAAAAGTTGTAAAAGTTTCTATGCAACTTTGACAACTTTTGCTCAAAGTTGTAATCAACCCCCCAATGACTATATGGTTTGAAAATCAGTTTTTAACCATTGGGGTAGGACTTCATAAGCCCTACCAGGTGGGTGGAAGGCACAATCATGTAATTTGGCATTAAGAATCAATAAAAATACAACCATTTCTCTGCAAATCCCGAGGATAGTTGAATTGTACAGATTGGTACGGACATAAGGGCATGAAACTCTGAAGCCAAAAAAATTTCTTGTGAATCTTCTTCCATTTTCAATTGAACTCATGTGTTGATCAATCCTAGTTTGAAAGTTATTAAGTTTTTAGTTTGACTGCCTAGATTGTAGACCTAAAACCAGGGTTTCAATTGATATTGAGTGTTCTACTCAATTCCACCATGGGAATCCAATGCCCCTTGGTGGAATTCAATTTTTTTATATGTACTTTGAGAATATGCAGGTTAGGAGTGGTAACTTTTAGGGAGATGGATTTTTCATGATGCCCTAGGTGTACATCTCTATGTGTGCACCTACAAGCAACTGAGTACAGTCAGCATAATTATTGATTGGGGATTCACCAAGACCTATAATCTAGGATATAAGGTCCTTATGTATGCCCTCAAATTTTCCCATAAATGGTTTTGGAATTTTTTCAAATTAAATAGCACTTGTAGTGCAATTGCAGACCTAATTAGGCCTAATAGCCTTGCCTAGATTAGGTGCTTTCCTATTTTCCTTTCAGTTTCACATCTTGGTGCTTGGATATGGTCTCTAAAGCCCAAAATCATATTAAAATCTCCAATTTTTTCATTATATTATATGGAAGTATTTTGGTCTAGGATCAAAATCACTTCTAGGAAGGGCTACAAGCTTAAACTTGGGTTTGTGAGGCAACTATGTGGTATGGGTTGCTAGTGAGTGAAAGAACTAGTGGAAATAATAGAAGAGGACCTAAATAGGCAAGATCCTTGAGTATAGGTCACCCCTAGTCCTATGAGTCACTTCATGGGGATTGTTCATAAATTGTGAAGGAGTGTTTCATAGCCAATCTTGGCTATTGGTGTTTGGGACTTGGTCAAGCCTAGTGATTAGGTTTCCCTTGGGGTTTTGGTGTTGTGATAACCTTATTCCTTGTCCTTACTACACTTGTGATAGGTGTAGGGAATTTTTCCTAGTAATTTTGGGTGTGTAAGGGTTCATTCCCTTATCCTTTTGTTCACTGTTGAAGCTTTCTGCTGCCCACTTTGCATCAGTTGGAAATATAGTTAATGAAGTCAACAACCAAGGAAGCACTATTACAAATGAGGATTTTTTGAAAAAGATATTGATGACATTACCAAATAGCTATATTCATAAGATCTCAGCTATAGAGAAGGTTGATAGAAATATAGCAACACCACACAACTGAGAGGGGTGGGTGAATTAGTTGTGTCCTAATCTTGTTAAATTTAACCACTTAGAAAATTTAAACCATTTAACCATAGATCAAAAAGATAAACATGAAAGTGTAGTGTTGGTGTAATTAAATGTTTCTAATTACACTTTACTTAAGATTAGTTAGGATAATGCCTTTGCATATTATTTATCATGCAGACACCTATAATTTTGCATTTCATTGTAGCACATGGTGTAGGAGAAATCCACTTGAGGTGGAGTTAGTTGTTATCTCATATCTCTTTATGTGTGAGATCCACCTTTAGTGCTCTTATCACATTATCATCCTCTCGTTGTTGCACATATTTTATTGTACAATAGAGGATGATCCACCTTTGGTAAACATGTGATTCTAGCTAGTGTGATTGATAGGTTATCACTTTTATATCTCCTATTTATCATGCATTTCCTATATATTCAGGCACTTCTACTTTGTATTTAATTTATTTTGTATCCAATATCATTTGAACAATAGTGAATCAATTATTTGATCATATCATTTTGCCTATCTCTCTTGTTCTATCAATTGAGTTTCTAGATCTTGGTTTTTCATTGTTTTCCTTAGGCAAATTCTTACATGGTATCAAAGTCATAGAAGGTTTCATTGCATACTCATTAGAGAGAGTTTTGTTTCAATTTTTGGAGGGCCACAATTCAAATCTAAGATCAGCAACTTGTGGGAGTATCTTGAGAAAGATCAGACCTCATCATTGCATCTGGGTGGTCATTCTGATAAATTACTATAAATTTTCTTATATTGGTCAAAAGTCAAATTTGAGGAAAAAAATTTTTACAAATCAGGCTTAAGCAGCGTGCATTTGCAAATTGGCAACACAAATTTGATTTTTTATTAAAAAAATAAATTGCAATTTTTTTTTGGATATATTATTTTTCTATCATCATTATATTCTGTGAAATTTTTTTAAGGGTGTTAGCCCCTGTATTTTGTCTATATTTTGGATTGTCAGAATATTCCTGATAGAGGTCACATCAAGCAAGAGATCGGGTGACCAAATCCTAGCACCCTGCCAACCACAAAGTCCAATCAATATGCCTGATAAAGGTCACATCAAGCAAGAGACTAGGCAACCAAATACTGGCACCCTGTTGACCACAAAGTCCAATCAATATTATGTGACCACTAATCACTTTGACAACTAGTGACCACTAAATTTAGCTTACAATCCATAGATAAAGTTTATGGGAATTCCTTCTTTGTGTTATAATTGAGAAAGGTAGTATTTCAAGAATTCATAATTTATTTCCCCACAAATGTGGGATTTCGTTTGAAAGGGGTGAGATCTACAAATAATCTACACCATGCTCTATTTGGTTCATGAGCCTGTGCCATCATTTTATTGTACCAGGACCCTTTGATCTGACACCATCTGAGATCTTCCACAGCAAGTCAAGCTGCATCTTGCTCCACAATGTATCCTCCAGCTCAGTGACATATCAATGCAGTGATCAAAGTACTGAGCTTGGCAACTCACATTGTTGCTTGGCCCATCTCTTTCTAGCATGAGCTCCAACACCTATGCCTCTTGTACAAAATCCACATCTCTATTGAAGCCACTATGATGAGCCCTACATTCATAATGTGGGACATCCAGATCATCACCTCCAAACATCAAAATGAGTCGATCTCCTTTGTACAATCTAAGTAGCCCTTTTACTATTCACCAAGCTACTCCAAGCTGCATCATTCTTATTCATCAGGTAACTCATGTCATTGTATCCACGGTTCTTAATTGAGTTCTCTATGGTCAAGAGCATTGTAGTCTTCATCTCCAATGTGGTCTAACCCCCCTTTGTAGAGCTTCTATAGTGGGTAATCCTCCACACTCCCCAACATTGTTGAGCACTAACGAGTGCACTAAGCATTGACCCAAACACATTGACATTCCCAGTAGACATGGTGTACACCCCCGCTCAGCATCCAACATGATCTTCTACCTTCTCACCTCTAACATAGACAAGTGCAATCCATTATGCACTTGACACCCTTAGAGAACCCATTGGGACACCCCTCACATAGTCTTCACATTTAGTCATAGCTCAAGCACTACGTAAGAAATATGGATCTACTTGATGTCATAAGACATCTCCTGCTCCTTACCTCTACTTGGATCTTCTCATCTCCTCCTGTAACTTAGATCCGTAGGTCACTTACAAATCACTGAGCTCACTCGATTTTCACAGGCTAGATTGAGGACATCGTACCCAACTCATTCATTGATCCAATCAATCCATATTTCACTCAGCCAACCACAACTTTCCTCATAGCATCTGTGTGACCTTAGACCCCTCAGATACATCAACAACCAAGTGTGCCATGTTACTACCCAGTCAATCTGGAGGTTTTCTGACATGATATTAACTTTGATGGTCATTTGGTCATCATATATGTGCTTTTTTTTTTCATTGACAACCATTTGGACATTAAATTTAGCATATTGACTATGTCCTCATTTTGTATCAAAAAATTGACAGTCGTTTAACCATGAAAAAGAAATTGTATTTTCCTTTTATTATGATGACCATTTGACCATCAAATTTAACCCCATGGTTTGATGACATCAACAGATTTGAAAATTTTGAACCCCTCGCCATTTGCAATTTTGATTTGGCAGTGCAACTTTAAGAGGCCATAATTTGGTCATTCGGGCTTTGATTTTGGTGTAATTTTTTTGTTTTGGCTAGAATCTCCTAAAATTTTCATTAGTTCTATTAGTTTCTCATTTTGATGGATGAATTTTGTAGAATTTATATATTTTCATAGTTTTACCTATCCAATCCTTGATTTTGCAACTTTAGAGGCTTCATTCAGGCTCATACAGACAAATTTTCAGAAGCTATTTTTTTGAAACTCCATAAAATTTTTTTAAAAATTCATTTTTTCTATTAGATTAGAAGCTTATTTGGATGATAAATATCACTTTCAACATTTGGTCTATTTTGGCCTATTTTGGTACTTGTAACAAATTGGATCCTTTAGTGATCTTGTGTCCTAATTGTTTGAGTTTGCTATAGCTTCATATTTTCTATTGTATTTATCAAAATCAAAAGTTAACTTTAGCCAATTTTAGCAAGTGGCAATTGTACAGACACTACATATAAAGTGTCAAAATCATCTATTTTGGGGGGGTTCTTTGATTCATTTCATTTTGGGAGGTGCATTGATTTTTTTCATCTCATTATTTCATGTGAGAAGTGCATTGTTGTCACTAGGGATTGCACCCAAGTATGGCTAAGTGTTGAACCCAGCAATCCCATGAAACATGGGACTATTCTTAGGCTGTGGGTAACCTATTTGAGAATAGACCTCCGGATTAAGGGTTGGCTTCCCTTTGAATCACCTGAAACTTGACTGAACTTTGAAGGAAAAGGGATAGAGAGTGCATGAAACTAAAACTAAAACTAAGGTGATTCACCAAACTTTGATAGATCCATAGATTGAAACAAAACTCATAATAACACTTAGAATAACCAGGTAACTCACAACTTGACCCTATCTGACTTGATAATCCTTGAAATAAAGAGGTATTTGAATTAAAAGAAGGGAAAGGCTTCCACAACTTAAAACCAAATGCACACAGATTAGGACAACAACTGCAAAACACCTTTTGAACATTCAACTTGAACAAACATGCAAAGTAAAGGATGACAAGATCACAATAACTTTGACATGAATTCGAATAGGAAAACTGAAAAAAAATAGGAATGAGAAGGAATACTGTATTATCTTAGTGAAAGGAGTCAAGTACATCAATCTACTTCTCTAGAGCTACAAACTTTCACCTCCAAAAAGAAGGAAAGAAGAACTAGCCTCAATCACCAAAGGTGAGAGGTATAAAAAGAAAACCTATCTGCATCTGCATTCATGACCACCACCTCCTAAAGATGGAAAATAACTACAACTAGGCCCATGAATGCCATCACAAATTCATGTGCCAGATTCCCAAGATTCTAGGAGGGTGAGGAAAGTGGGACCCCTAAATAATAGCTAGACAAAGAAGACTACTCTACCCACTAAGTCATGCCCTATAAATAATATTTGACAATGGTTTATAAAAACACCACTTGTCAATATCTTACAATGAAGAATGAGCCATGACTTAACATCAAAAACCTATCCCACTATGACAAAAAAAAAGAATCTAATATAGTTTTAAATGATCTCAACCCAAGAAAAATGGGGAAATGCATTTAAAAAACAATTACATTCCAAAAGACCCACCTATGCCAATACATGTGGATTTAATGGTATTTTAAAATAAATTCAACCCAAAAAAATGGGGAAATAAATTTTAAAATATTTACAACTTTAAAAAGAAATCCACCTAAAAGAAAAACCAAAAATAAAAGATGAGATCACAAGAATCTCAACCCTAAAAAGGGGAGACTCCAATGACCTATCAATTCATTAACACTTGGAAGATGGGGAAACCGCTATAACAAGCACTCTCCCTCAATGGCATTTGGCAAGTTGCCATCCTAACTAGTAGTTCCACCTTTGATCTCTGAGTTTGATTGAGGAAATAGTAACCTCTCTCCTTTCAGCATATTGATTGAGGTATGATTCATTTGGCAGTCATAGCATTTTTACTTTATGTTATTTCTTCCTCTGCAAAATGAGGGCATATGCTAGAATCTCATCTCTGTATTTGGCAGTGTTCTGCTCCTCTGCATTTTATTGCAAAATTGTTGGCATTTCTGCATTGCATGTTGTGAATGTATGGATTCTTTGGATATCATAAAGCCCATGAACTTTTATGAACTAGGGAATGGTCAATGGCTTTATTCGAGGGCATTGAATTTTTTTTCTGCACCTATTATGACAATAGAAGCTTAGGCATGGCATCTATGCCCTTTGTAATTTTGAAGCACTATGAATGTTTACCATGCCCTGTTGGATTTCGAGGACATGGCATGATTTTTGATTGAATTTCTTGCATTTTAAAAGACTAGGGCATCATATTAGATGTTCACTATTATGTTGCTCATGTCTTTATCATCATTATGCTTTTCAAATGCCTCAAGGCCCACGCACCTAGGGCATCACTATTTAATTTCTTTGTTATTTCTTTGAAGGCATTGTGATCTTGCTCATGATAAATTGATAGGCCCTGAAACTTTTTATGAACTAGGGCATGGCACTATTATTGTGTGGTCACTGTTATTAAGAAACTCATTATGCCATAACCTTCAAGCACTACTAGGGCATTATTGTTTGTATTTGTTGTTGCATCTATTAGTTATTGAATAGCCTGCATTACTATTGGATGGCTTTTCATTGTGCCACTATCTGTTGTTACTATCTTGGTGAACCATGAGCTATGAGGTTGTTGTCACTACTCTATTTAGTTCTCAAAATGGTGAAGCCCCTAAATTAGGAACAGGGCACTATTCTTCTTACTGCATAGTTCGTTTCATATACAGCCTAAGGTCTCTGTTGCTTGTTATGATTCTTCATATAGATGAGGGCACTGTGATGGCACCATGTTTAAACCTTAAGGCATTTTCCTTGCTGCTACCATGATGGTCAAACACTCACTATTTCCATGTATTCCATTGTCTTTTTCTTTAGAGACTGTGCACTTATTACTTGATGCTTGCTGTAGATGCACAACCTATATATCATTGCATGATATTGATGTCTGTTGTTTGATTTCTATAATGCTACTAGTTTGGCACAGTCATGGTGTTTCCAATTGACTTTTGATGCTTTGATCATTGCTTAGCTATTATCTATTCCTCTGGTGATCTTGAGGGCACCATGTGTTGACTGATTCTGCTGGAGAGCCATCCCTATTGAAGTGAATCTCAAGTGTATGTAACAGTATCAGTGATCTTGATAACCCACAGCTAGGACGTAATGCATGGCTCATTGTCTTTATCATTGACTCATGTAGAGGTCGACAGCAACCTATGATGTAGATCTAGATTTTGTTTTCCTCACTATGATTATTTTCATGTTTGCCCACTGAATGGCATCTTTAAAGTGTTATAACATATTGGATGGACCTCGTTGTTTCATAGGATTTTTTCCATGAATGCTATACAATCACTCCACCATTGGTAGCCTCTTTCCTTCTTTTGACATGTTGATGATGTATGCCTCCTGAAGCTTCCAGTACCCTCTGATTGTTCCACTACTTCAACCATGCTTCTCTTGATATGGATTAATGGTTCTTGAGTGTCTTGTCAGTGCTCAAATTTGTAGATGATTACAATTTCATAAACTCTTGTAGTCCCAATAGATGCATCTAACAAAATGAAAGCACTAAGGTATTAAGGTTGTAAAACCTTCTTCACTTCGAGTATAAAAACTCAGGCGGGTTTACCTATAGCAATTCACTAGTTGAATGAGCTTTGAATTGTGAACTAGCTCCTTCACTGCTGCATTATTCCTTTCAAAATCAACTCAATAAGATGTTACAACTCTTAGTATGGCCCAAATTATCCTAATACATAATGTTATGATGGAAATTATGAAAGAAACAACATGGAATAGTGGCTTAAGGACATTCATCCTTCTTTTTAAGAGTTAAACTCAAGGAAGGTTAACCTCATTCAGTGCTTCTATAAAGCATTACAATACACATCCATGAATTTTATCATAGAATAATTCAAATAAAGATCATGCAAATAAAGTAAAATGAATCAACTGTTTATATTTTTTGGTGGCAACAGGTGAAAATAGATCTAAAACTAGTGCCTTATCTACTTGGGCATCAGAGTCAAACCCTATCTCCATAGAAATATATCAAGACAAATATACTAAAACCCAAATGACTTTCCTAACATCCCATTCCTTTAATTCCTACAACTATTATCAGATTCATACATGGACGATTAGTTCACAGAGACTCCCCTTAAGATTTTACTCTTTCCTTGAAAGAAACTGAAGTTTAACCCCTATATTCACCTTGTGAACATATGCATTGAAAAAGCCTTACAATTTAAATGCATAAGAAAACTAAAGTATCCATACACAAAGACAACAAGTAGTAGTAACAGAGTTCTAGCATCTTTGTATTAATAATCAAACTATGTCAATACAGTGTTCTCTTAACTTCAAAGAAAATAAGGTTCTATATTTCAAAACTTCTTTACAAAGATGTATTAACCACCTCCAAAAAAGAGAAAAAACTTGCTACATATACCCATAGCCATCTTGGAATCCTCAAAGGATGCAACAAGCTTTGGATGGCTGGGAAAAGATCTTTCACTAAAGACAAAAGTACAAAATGACAAATATTTGATTACAAAAACAAAATGTAATTTTCTAGTTCTCAATAACTTTGCAGGTGGCACCTTCGTCTAAAGATATTTCAGAGCAGTTGCTAAATTTGTTGCATGAATGATGACCGCCATTACAGGATAACTTACATCATCCTCTATTTGAACACACTCTCCCTTAAATTCTATATTAGGTACCATCTATAACCCTATTCCTCTTCCTCTTCTATCATCTGAGCCGCTGGCTTCTTCTTCTTTTTCTTTGTCAACTTGTCCCATGCTACTACATCATCATCAGATGGCCAGTTGTAACTCTACAGCTCTTGTAATGATTTGATCTATTGATCCCATGTGGAATCATTTATATATTTGGCTTCTGCTACAAATCATATGCAATCATTCTCAATCTTAAAAAGACTGTCAATGATGTTATTTCACCTCTCCAAGTCTAAAACTTTGTCATCCTTTAGGAAGGCATCCTGTTTAATCACCAACTGATCCATTGACAGCTTACATTCCTCCAAAATAACCACTTTTCCATTATCATCATAAATTGGAGACAAATATTTTCTATAATCTTTATCAAACATGGCTAGCTTGGCCTTTATTTGGTAAGACTTACCTTTGAAAAACTTTGATGTAGCACTTATTAAGCCAATCTTTTCAAAAACTTCACTTACTATCTTAGGGATATCTGACCTGTATTCTTGTAAGTCATCAAGCTTATCAAATAATGAACTTCTTCCTAACCATGTACTAAAAAGTGGCTCCAAGGTAATTAAGAATTCATTCACCTTTTCATTGTCCTGATGCAATAGACCAACTGATTTATGGACTGACTCCATTCTTTCCTTTATTTTACCCTGTCTATATTGCACAATTCTTGATATAGTGTCCAAAGATGCATCCAATTTTATCTTTTCCAAATCCTCAGCAGGTTTATCAATAACTTCTACATTTAACTGAGGAGGGGCCTCAACTTGCAAAGGAAGGGGAGAAACTATCTTTAAGGCTTCTTCAAGCCTAACCTACATTTCTGCCAACTCATCTTCCAATTGTTTGATTTTCATTATTTTCAGGTCTCTGTCTTTGGCCACCATGCTTGAATTTTCAAATAACTTTGAATACCTTTCTGATAACTAAACTATGTTTTCTTCATTGAGGTTAGCCTAATGAGTGACTACCTTGGAAACCTCAAGATCAATAGTATTTTGTACAGTCCATATAATCTTATTCCCTTCCATGCGGTCCTCTATGCTCAATAAAGATGGCTTTTTGGTCTTAGGGGCAATAGACCACATTGCAATAGCTTGTTTATTAGGGTCATAACCACTCCCTCTGATCATATCACCAATATGAACTTCATAGGATAGACTACCTTGCGGTTGCTTCCTTATTTGATCTATGATAAAGGCAGAAGTCAAATCCCATCTTGGAGTTAGTAGCATTCCACTTGCTCTAACCATCTCTCTGGCTTCATCCATAGTTATGGGATCAAGGCTGGGATCATAAGAGGCTAAAGCGCTCAAAGTCTCTTCACTCAGTTCCATTCCTTTAGGCATGGCCTTAGCTACTTCTTGTTGCTTATTCCAAACAAGAAAACTCTTGAATTCATCACTTTTGATGAACTGGTCATCACTTAAAAATTCTTCTTGATAAACTTCCCTGATATCCTGTCCTAACCATAGGGACTGCTCCTCATTTTCCTCATTAGTAGCCACTTTCTTACTGGCTCTTATTGTTTTCCTCAATTGGTGATGGTAATCCCTATCACCAGGCACAAGAGCAGATGCTCTATTAATCACTCTCTCTTTTTTTTCTTGCCTAGAATGCTCTCCTTTCTCAAGCCTCTGTTTCTTCATAGGTAGCTCAGGGAGGTTCTTTGCTTCTGGTTGGTCTTGAGTAAGATCAACTAGTGGATCCCCAACTTGTGGTGGGTTGTCTCCTTCTTGTGATTCATCAGAAAACTCTTCATAATCAGAGGATGAGTAATCTTTCCCTTGCTTTGGCCTCTTTTGATCAAGCAATTTCTCTAACTGATTTGACAGAGTGTCATACATCTCTATCATCCTATCAATTCTTTTCAAATAAGGAAGGTTAGGGAAAAAGCCCTCAAAAGGAATCTAAGCTTCTTTCACTTGTTTTTTTAGGTCTTTCAAATCAAAAAACTTATTCCATCTTTTGGTGACCTCATCCTTCTCTATAATGTTCCTAATTACATCTTCCTCATCTAGGCCCTCATGTTCCCTCCTGACACCAATATTAGGAATATATGTCAACCTAGTAGTCTTGATGAAATCCTCAGGTTCCACATGTCTGTAGGTGCCAAAAACCATCTTGAATTCATTTAGCCAAGTAGTAATTATGGGAAAAGCCCTCTTACCAACCAAGAAATCACCTATTTTGAACTGCCTAGGTGTGAAAGTACCTTTCCTATGAGAGGAAAAAAGCTCTTTATCTATCCACATCAACTGCCATACAAATTATAGAGAAGCAAGTCTTGGCGGCACAAATTTTGGTAATAGGTGTGGGGGTTGACGACAACCATAAACTCTAAAAATTGTGTAATTCTCTCCTAAGTAGAAATCACCCCAGTTATGGTTTCCTTCCCATTTTCTCTCTAACTGCATTGGTCTAAGGAGTTTGAGCATCCTTGTTGGTAACCTTGTCACATTGATGCCTAACATTTTTATAATGGGAAAAACCATAAAATTCTGGAAAACACAAAAATCCCCCTCATTGGAAGTAGAATTCCATAACCTCACCCATAATTGTAATGGATTATGCTGATCTTTGAAATTGAACCTTGGCTTCAGCATTTTCAAATCAAAACTATTAATGTTGAAAAATAGAATCAAATGCATCAACATGGAGTAATGCAAGAATTTGATAGGTGCCTTACTCTCTTTGACAGCTATTAATCCTTCATGCATCCTATCAATTACATACTATATGTAATCATAATCTGTATTCACTAGCGAATTCTGAATATCTAATATCATCATCAGAAGATCAGCTGGAAACATTTCTTTGTCCCCATCTATTCCCAGAACTCTACACAACCCATAGCAAGTTTGCTTCATATAATGATTGAGGGATGTACATTGGTAAGGAGCATTCATGTTAGCAGGGAGAGGAGCTATATATTTACCCTATTTTGGCATATGCTTCACCATTTGTTCTTTTACTAACCCTAAATTATTTTTATACCTCTCTCTTTCTTGGTTCAAATCAATCTCAGTAGAAGAGGATGTGTAGAAATTAAAAGCTTTCATGAAAGAACCCCTATCAAGAGTGACCAAAGGTGACCGGTCCTCTTTCCTAATTGTTTTGGAAATAGGGTCATAACACCTAGCTAATGCGACAATCAAGTCCACATCTAAAAACACATCAGGGACAACCAATTTCCCCAAACCCAAAGCCCAACCATTACAAACAGGAACATGTTTACCCCTATTTCCATAAAAATAACTAAAGAGAGTATAACCTGAATAATTCAGTGTGATAGGATCTCTACACTAACCTAGAAAATCCTGGAAGACATCATCTGGAGCTCTCTTATTCTGAGTGGAACTAGGCAGCAATTTCATGAATTCATCTGAATAATTGGGTTTGCTCTTGTCATCACCACCTTTGGGTTTATTTTCACGACTGGATGAAGCCAAGCTCAACTCTGGTCAACTCATTCTTTTCTAATAATTGCTCTCAATTTTGCAAACTAGACTTTTCTCGGCACTCAAAAGTTATTCTCAGAAAATACAATTCTCTTCAAATGACTTTGAACATAGAAAACAATGAATTCAACTTATTTATCGATGCAGATCATATGTATACAACTACCACAACCATTGCAAATCTATCCTTAATTGCTTCCACATTTAATTTCACATATCACCAGTGTTCAAACTAGAGCTAGCTGATGCCTGGATGTTGACAAATAGATTAAAAAACTCAAAAACAAGGAAAAGAGGCAATGATTATAGCTTTGTACTTAAAAATCCTATTTACATCATGAAACCCTCTTTTGATACATGATTGGACAGCCAATTGCCTTTTCCTCCAGCTCATATTCAGAGAACTATCGACCAAAGGATTCACTGGTTCTCGCAATGTAACTCTTAACTCATCCTTTATCCAGTGAACTAGCGAATAAGGAAATCATGCCCGAGCAATTGACTGTAGTCATTATTTGGAGAATTGGCGATAATGGCTATCTCCCATTCTCTTAATGTCCCAGTTAACTACCAGCTTTCGCAGAGAACTGGTGTCTGAAGACTTCGCTTATTCGCTTAATGAAATACTTAACCGCATGCTTATTGCGAGAATTGGTGAACAAATTGCTCTCTGAGTCACTGAATCAATCCTTAACAACTATTTACACACTAAGATTCTAGATCAATCATTGATCTTGACACCAATCAATGGCTATCACCAATTCGTTGAGATAATTTAAGCCTTAGTCATTTGATTACGAGACTCAGTGAACAAAGCATTTGCTGAATCTCCCAATACCTTAAAAATTTGACCATTCCATTATGAAACTAAGTGACTAAAGGCCTCTTAACCCTCTTGATCATTTGATTCTCCCATTCGCCAAATGCTTCTAGCCTTAACCAATCTTTTAAGAGAACTTGCGACTACTTGATTCGCTGAATCGCTAGATCATTTAGAACTTTATTAACTTATTCTAAGAATAAGAAAATAAGGAGAACATTACCTTTGCCAAAGTTATTAAGTCAAATTGTCAGAGCCGTTAGACTTACAGGATAATAATACAACTTCTCAGTCACCCAATCACCAAATCAAAATATGTAGGACCCAAATCATTCTGAGATTAAGTCACAACAACTGATCTTTCAGATTATCAACAATGCTTGCCAATTTGCTGGATGATATAAACTCTAACCGCCTGATTTTGAGAATAATTGATCACCACCACGGTAGGTCACTAAAAGTTAATAGGAAGCCATCGGGGAATGAGTGAATGGGAGACAATGCATTCGCCAAGTCGTGCAAAGCTTTTTGATAACCTCTAAATACTTGGAGACCTTGCGACCAAGGGAAACACTTAACAAGGTTTTAACACATTCGCCAATTCACCGAATAACTTAAAGATATGAAATGACATTTCATGATTCAGTGAACACTTGAAAAAAATAACCATGTGCATGGTTTAACCCTTAAGTGACCAAAAAGTAATGACGAGACATAAAAATAGGGCCAACACAAAGGTTTTCATGAAAAGTTAAAACCTACCAAGGCTAAAAAACCTAAAGCAAGGGTTTTCAAACTTAGTCAGGGAAAAATTGAATGAAATTCAAACACCTAAACCATAGGAAAATTCAAATGGATGGTAAACCAGGATTTGGAAATGAGAACACCAGAAGCCTGAAAATATAACCAACATGTCCCACCTACTGAATGTTTCCCTATTCATCATGGGTTCTCTTACCCTATGATGTAGCCACTGCCAAGGAAATCAGGTTTTCCTGGCATCGACTACATCACAAGTCAAGGTCATTCATCTGCACATGGAACAAACACATTAGTGAAAACAATGGTACTCTTTTATTTCTAGAGCCTCTTTTATGTACATGCCTTGAGCACAACCCATGTCAGAGGTGTATGGCTGAGTGCATGTATGCATGCTTGTAGATAGGTACTATGATACCAGGAATTGTTTAGATCCAATGGATCTAACCCACTTCTCTTTTCTTATCTGTAGGTTTAGGATCTCAGGAGCGCACCGGGAACACCACAGAGATAGACTCATTACTAGGCGATGTCTGGTACCCCTGCATCTATGCTCATTATATATATTTGCACTCATTTATGTAATTCTAGCAATGGCTATACTCACGACATGTGTGAGCTCAGATAAATGTTTCCTCTTCAGTTCTTTCCTTCTATACAGCATACATAACATTGATATATGCACATGTAATCATAGATGTAGTTCATTTATCTCCTTTCCCTTTCATGTACTTTGCAAATGAAATGAACACAAATATTAAGCAAGACCACTAATAACACAAACTAGGGTACATTAGCTCATCTAGTAATTAGATCTCCAAAAGGGGTAAAAATAATGGTAACATTCTGGCAATCTCTATGGAGTGCTTGCTTGCTAAGCATCCTGACCAGCTGCCTTAAAGATCCATTGGGCATAGAGTCCTAAAGCCTCAAACTAAACTTAGTTCCCTTCAACAATCAACCCTTCTCCTCAACCAAATTGGACCAACTGCCTAAGAAGATTGCTTAGGCTTATTACTAACAAAACCCAACTGAGAACTGAACTGAAAACAACACTAAAAGCAACATGTGCCAAGGCACTTAGGAAACACAGAAACTAAAAACTCCTATCCTACCCTACTCTAACTAGTCTTAGCAAACTGGTTAAACAAATCCATTAACTGGATTGTTGAAATAGCTTCCCATTCTCCTCAAAATATTATACTTTTCATATTTGATGCCAACAAAGAGAACATGGAACACAAAAATGTACTGAACTATCTAGCATATCAACTCTTGAAATTTGTAGTTCAGACAACTCACCTCAACTAGATCATAGGTGTTGTCCTCCTAGGGAGTCTATTGAGTATTAATAAGCTCCTAGTCACCAAGGAGTGGACCACTAGCATTACCCTCCATTGATTCCTTGAGTATGCATGTTCTATTTGATCCCATCTGTGCCAGGTATCTAATAGGACACCCCTTGGAGAGCATGAAACTAGGCCTCTCCTGCTGCTCAGTATGCATTTTATGAATATCTTCAACATGTTGATCAGAATCTTTCCCCTCCATGATAGTCTACCACACCATTTCTTCCTCTGCAGTTAGAGGATTATCCTCCTCATCAGTTGAAACTTCCAATAGCTCATCCAAGCTATCCAGCTGCATCAGGTCCTTAACAATCACTTGGCCCCCCTCATAGTCTAGGAAACATGATTCTTGAGATTCATCCACCACCTTATTGCTAATAGGTCTAGATTCTACAACAGAGACACCATTGCCCTCCTAAAATAGAGACTCTTCTTCAAGAACATACAAGCCATTATCCTTCTCAGGAACATCAACAAGAGTGGAACAAAAAATATCAAATATCAAATCAAAATCATCTTGTTGTTCTAAGTTAGTAGCAGTTGTATCATCTTTCTTATCATAAATAGAGAGCTCAACTAGTAAATATTGCACTACTTCATCTTGTTCAATATAAGAAGGCATCTCCTCAAATAAATCAGTTAGTGTCTCTCCCTCATTTGCTTCCTAATCCTTATCTGGCTGCTCTAATTTATCAACATGTAACAAATCTACTTGTTCCTCATGATCATCATGAAAGAGTACATCTAAGGGACAAAAATCATCTTCTTTTTGGTGGTCTGAAATGCTATGAGGTGTAGGGGGCTCTTTAGGAAGTAGCCTATAGGGCTTTATTTGCTGTAGGACGGGCTCACTATCACCTAGGAAGTCAAAACTTTTAGGTGTCTCATCTATAGGAATAGAATGGAGTGGCTGGAAATCTGAGATGGTGTCATGAATAGGCTCTAAAAAGTCATGGAGGTTAGGCTCTTGTTGACTAGGATCCTGAACTAAAGGAGAAATCCTAAAGCTTGGAATTTCAATAAAGGTGCTAGGGGACTTACCAAGCAAGAAACTTGGGATTTGTACCTTGTGAGTCTCATGTCTAGTCTGCAAAGCTTCTAGGTCCTCTTTATTATCATGAGGAATATCCTCCTGGGTCTCCTCCTTAAGAAGAGTTGGCATCACATAACCTAGATACATGGTCCATGAGGGTCTCCAAGACTGCATTAAGTTTCCATTGCCCTCCTCTGGTGATCTTTCTTTCATTAGGGCAGCAACAACCTCTTGATTTTCTTGCCTCTGTACTTGTGTCAATAGATTCTCAATCAATTGATCCTTTTTTGCAATCTACTGGGCAAGTGTCTCCTACTCATAATCATGAAATTCATCCTTTTTTGCTAACTCTTTTTGGGAATCCTCCTCCTTCTTTGTAGCTATCTCGTAGATGCTCCTTATGAATTCTTGACTATCTTCAAGACTCCTCTTTTAAACCTTCTCTTGTGTCAAGATCAAGTTGTGCTTCTCTTCAAGGATCTATTCATGCATTGCTATCTAGTTATGTAGCTACCTTGAGAGCTCCTCTTTCTGAGCCACCATCTCCGCATAATCTTTCATGAAAGAGCTCATCTTCTCCCAAAAAATTGTCAAGACAGAGGATATGGAGTTTGAACCTGAAGTGGCATCAGGCTGATTTTGAGGATTACAATGGTGATTTTTATAGGGTGGTTCATAGGAATGCTGCCAGGATGCTTGATGTTGGGTGGGAGGGTATGGTGGTGCATGCTGAAAATTTGTTGTTGGTGGGCCATTTTGGTTATATGTTGCTGCTTGGCCAGCTTGATATGGCATGAATGCCAGCACATATGTGGATTTCTCATGATATGGGGGGTGATAGGGATAATATACATTAGGCATTGACATGCTTGCTCATCAAATGAGCTGGTAAAAAAATATTTTTTGAAACTTATCAGCACTTGAACTGCTTAAACCAGTAGATTTTTCTCAAAGTTGCCATGGTGCCTGAAACAAACTACCTCTTAAAGGTTGATTGCACTGAGGATCACACCAAAATCCTAGTGAATGATAGGAAACAAATTTTTCCCACCGAGCATGCCAAAAATTGTTGTCACTAGGGATTGCACCCGAGTATGGCTAAGTGTAGAACCTAGCAATCCCATGAAACATGGGACTATTCTCAGGTTGTGGGTAACCTGTTCGAGAATAGACCATAGGATTAAGGGCCGGCTTCCCTTGGAATCACCTGAAACTTGAACTGAATTTTGAAGGAAAAGGGAGAGAGAGTGCATGAAAATGAAACTAAAACTAGGTGATTCACCAAACTTTGATAGATCTACAAACTGAAAACAAACTCACAATAACACCTGAAATAACCTGTGATTCACAACCTGACCCTACTGCCTTGACAGTCCTTGAAATAAAGAGGTATTTGTGTTAAAAGAAGGGAAAAGCTCCTACAACTTGAAACCAAATGTACACATATTAAAGCAACAACTGCAAAACACTTTCCTGAACCTTCAACTCGAACAAACGTGTAAAGTAAAGGATAACAAAATCACAATAACTTTGACATGAATTCGAATAGAAAACCTTAGAAAATAATAGGGATGAGAAGGAATACTATTTTATTTCAATGAAAGGAGTTGAGTACATCAATCTGCTTCACCAGAGCTACAAGCATTCACCTCCAAGAAAGAGGGAAAGAAGAACTAGCCTCAATCACCAAAGGTGAGAGGTATAAAAAGAAAACCTATCTGCATCTGCATTCATGACCACAACCTCCTAAAGATGGAAAATAACTACAAATAGGCCCATGAATGCCATCACAAATTCATGTGCCAGATTCTTGAGATTCTAGGAGGGCGAGGAAAGTGGGACCCCTAAATAATAGCTAGTCAAAAGAATGACCCTACCCACTAAGTCATGCTCTATAAATGATATCTAACAAGGGTTTATAAAAACACCACTTGTCGATATCTTACAATAGTAAGAGAAATGATTTTTACATGAAAATATTCCCCCCATGCCAAAATCAAACATGGCCTTTTAAAAAATTTATCTCCTAAGTCAAAAAAATGACTCTCAATTTACGCCATGCCTTGAAAAAATCATTGGCATCAAAAGATAATTAATATATTAACCCCTAAAAAGAGATAAACATATTAATAGCCCTATATCCATGCTATTTGAAATACTTAGCAAAAGAAGAAATAATAAATTCTCAACCCTAGGAAAGGGGAGAATATATTCAAAATGTAAAACCCTTCTTTCACAAAAAAGAAAGAAACTCTTGGCTCTTAGACTTCTTCCTTCAACAAATGGCAAGTTGCTATTGTTGGAAATATTCAAGACTATCCAGGTTATTGAGAGGGGAGGGGTGAATTAGTAACTTCAAAACTTTTAACAGATTCAGATCTTAATAATATTAGATTGATAATCTGACTGCATGCATGAGTAACAGAAAGAATAAAACATTCATAATACTTTGAACACAGAGATTTGATGACCCATAAACCTTCCAAGTAGAAAGTAAAACTGGGGTGGGGATGATACCCACAAAACTTCAATACTGCAGTATAAAGTTTGCCGGTTAAGGCTTACAATGATCACTTCTGATGATCTTCCCTGTTAGGACCAATAAGGACTGCTAGGTCCACCTTGTTAGAGGATTTACAAACATACAATGAAGTATGCACTCAGTTAAGAGATTTTACAAAGACTGTTAAGTCTACCCGGTTAAAGGATTTCAAGCTGATTCACCTGTTAGGATGAAACAGTAGATCTCTTACTTGCAACTGTACTTGCTAATTGAGATTCTCTGATGTACTGATCACCTTCTGTGGTGGATAAATCTTTGCTGCTTCTTATACTACTGTAGCCCTTTGTAATTCTCTTATCTCTGCCTTTCTCTCTTTTTCATACTTCACTATTTCTCACCTTGGATATGATATAAAACATTGTTTATATATCAATCCAAAACAATTACAAAATAATTACAAAGTCGGCTCTTAAATAAGCTAACACAAATATTACTAAGCCAGCCCAAATATAGTGACTCGATTACTGCAAACTAACTCGGTGACTTTCTGATACTCGGCATCCACTGCGTTACTTGGCATCGTCATGCACTCGGTAGAAGTGGAGGCATGGTCCATACTAACTACTAGGTTGTAGTTTCGAACATGGTATATACTGGAGACTCGGTAGATATAGTGTCACTCGGTAAACACTGTTCTGCTTGATAAGCACTGTTCTTCTTGGTAAGCACTGTCCTGCTCGGTAAGCACTATCCTACTCGATAAGCACTATTCTGCTTGGTAAGCACTATTCTACTTGGTAAGCACTGTTCTGCTCGGTAAGCACGCAGAGTCTGAATAAGTGTTGTCACTGATGACAATCATACTTAATGCCAATAGCTATCTTACTGGCACTCCACTAGTTCTTGGATTTGGAAATAGCAGATCATCCTCCTCTCAGCATTTTGAATAAGGTATGATACTTGGTATTCTTCCATATTTCGAGGGCACTATTAAAGCATCTCTCTGTATTTTGACTTCGATGTCTCTGTGCTTATGATGAATGATTCTTAGCATTGATGTGTGTTCCTCCGAATTTGATTTGATGAAATTGTTGTTTGAAGAAAGATTACAGGTTTCTCTGTATTTGATTTGTCATCTCTGCATTTTTTTTTTTATTACATCTTGTAGGCACTGTAATCCTAGGCACGACATCTATATCTATAATATTTTGATAGCATTGTTTGAATGATAGCCCATGAGCAAGGCTAGGGTATCTTTTACGGACTCATTTCTTGCTGTTAATGGTTGATAGAATCAATATATGCATTGATTAGACCGTGCCTCTTTGTATTTGTTGTGGCATACAACATCATATGCATTTTCTTTTGAATCCCTATTATTTGGAGAGTCTCAAGTTTGTGCTATCAACCCCACTGCATACCGATGGCATTCCTGATATCTTGTTGATTCATGCTATGTTTTATTGCATTGCTTCTCTGATGGTTGGCACCAAGCTCACAACTAGGGCACAACATACGTGTTTAATCATGGCATGTTTCTTGTATTTGATTGGTATCATCATGCTTGGAGAAACCTGTCTATATTGCATTGCCTCTTATGCTCATGGCAGTGTGCTCTGCATTTGATGTTGCATTGATGGCACAGTTACTTGTGATAGATATTGGATTTGCAGAGCATGCTCACTACCATATGCATTCTTTGTTTGCTATTACCTTATCAAAATGTGTAAGGCTCATGAGCCTGGCATGATGTTAATGCCTGCTGAGTCTAGAGCCCATGAACTAGATCTTGATGGTGTGAGTGATACCTGAGAGCTAATCGACATGTTTGTGGGTACCTCTGTTTGATGTCGTTTGATCTTTTGTAAAAACTAGGGCATCATAGTGTTGTTGCTACATCACACTAGTTATGAACAGCATGTATTACTATTGGATGGCTTTCATTGTGCCATTGTCTATTGTTACTAACTAGGTGAACTGCGAGCTATGGGATTGTTGTCACTGCTCTATTTTGGTTCTCACAACGGTGAAGCCCATTTGTAGTTAGGGCATCAATGGCATTGTTTGTGAATCTCTACATATATTTTGGTGCCTTGAAGACCTAAGCCTACCATTCTCTTAGTCTTGGCTTGTATCATGCCATGATACTCACTGTCTCCATGTATTCCATTGTTTCTTCTTTGGAGCCTGTGCACTATTATGTTGATGCTCACTGTAGATGCACTATGGTTGTTCATTGAATGTTGACTGGTATTATCATGCCTTGTTCACCTTTAAGAACACCACCTCATTGCCTTGATAAACCATAAGCCATTTCTCATACTATTGTTGTACCCTACCATTCATGCTTAAGGCCAAACCGGATGTGTGTCTTTTGATTAGCAATGGATCTATCTACTTGGCATAGATGCTATATGAAATATCAATGTTGGTTTTATGTTGATGTACTGGCATTATGTACTTGATTTTTTACATGGTGCCATCATAATAGTGCATGCTATTTCAATGATGTGTGACCCATTTGATAGCACATTGTGATGTTTGTATCTCATTCACCCACTTCTTCACATGATGATATCATATTGTCACTGATTTACCAACTGTAGTCTTTTCACTATTGGCTCATAATGCAGATCTCGATTATGTTAATGCATTGAGTTTAGCTTTGAAGAAATTTTATGTTGTACCTTCTGTGAACATATGGATTTATGTACCTTTAACATGTTGATGATGAATGCTTCCTGGATCTGCCAGTGCCCTATTTTGACCACGCTCCATTTTATTTGGCTTTATGATCTCAGAGTGTCCCACTGACATTGCAACTTTACTGAATGCCTCCCACATGAGTTAGTGCCTCTCCTTGAGATGGTTAGGGCTCCTAGAAACTCTGTGTGAATGGAGCTTCTAGGAACCCTCATCGGTTCAGTGTAGGGTACTAGGAGACTCAATACTGATCATGGGTGTTGTAATTTGTATCTGCACAAGGAACAAACACATTAGTGAAAACATGGTGTCACTTATTTTGGTAGCTCCTTGATGCACATGCCCTGAGCATAGCCCCTATCAAAGATGGATGACTAAGTGCATGTATGCATGCTTGTAGATAGATACTATGATATCAGGCTTTGTTTAGATCCATTGGATCTAACCCACTTCTCTTCTCTTATCTGTAGGTTTAGGATCACAAGAACACATCGAGAACATAGTGGGGATAGACTCATTACCAGGAAATGTTTAGTACCCCTGCATCTATGCTCATTATATATATTTGCACTCATTTATGCAATTCTAGCAATGGCTATGCTCACGACATGTGTGAGCTCAGATTAAATGTTTCCTCTTCAGTTCTTTCCTTCTGTACAACATACTTAACATTGATATATGCACATGTAATCATAGATGCAGTTCATTTATCTCCTTTCCCTTTCATGTACTTTGCAAATGAAATAAACACAAATATTAAGCAAGACCACTAATAACACAAACTAGGGTACATTAGCTCATCTAGTAATTAGATCTCCAAAAGGGGTAAAAATAATGGTAACATGCATCATGGATGGTTTAATTAATTTGATGAAAGGAAACTACAAGAAATGGAGTGATTTAGTTCTTTCTCATCCTAGTGAGCATAATCTATTGCCCAATTTATATGCGGACAAAATTCCTAGTTCTGGTGGTCCTCTCGATTAGAACTCTTGGGGAGAATTTCTACAAGTTATTTATTTCAACATTGAGTTATATTGTCTCATTTCACTTGATGAAAAGAAGACAATGACTATTCATGATCTTTGGACCATTGTTTGGGTGATTTATGAAGATCCAAATATTCCTCCATTCCCAGAAGATCCAGAACCTCCAGCTATAGCTCCTACTTCTCCTAGTGAGATCATTTCTATTGTCATTCTTGATGATTTTTTCATTCATACATCCATGGTTTCTTGTGATTCAGTGCAACATGAGATTCCTTGTCTTCAAGTTACAGTTCCTTAGGATGACTTCTTGACACACATTGCAAGCTTGTTTGTGGAATCCTACATTGAGGATTTGAGAGAATTCATTGATGACATTCATCTTCTCTATGATGTGGATGACCCTTCTTTTGTTGTTGTGAGGGAACATTGTGACCCTCATCTTCATTCTCCACCTGATCATTCTTTCAAAGTTGACATGATTGTGTGTCCTTTGATACAACATTTGGAGGAGGTCTCTTTATCTTTAGGGAAGACATTTGATTCTTTGGAGTTGATCGGCATTCACGAGTCTCAAACTTCACTTGAGATGTCACATTTCATGGTTAATCATACTTATGTGTTGGAGATTCCTATTCAATTTCTTGAGGCATCATACATTTTGAGAATTCTTCCTAGAGATTGGGGAGGATTCTTTGATACACCTATGACATTGTTTTTGCCTAAGGGGAGGAACATCATTCAGTTTTCATGGTGCAATTTCTACATTGATCCAAGAGCATCTACCATTGGTGTACTTTCTACATTGAGGGGGGTCTATTCTATTTATCTTCCTAGTTCCTATTTTGAGGAGACTTATTTATCTTTGGAGCTTGATCCAAACTCTTACATGGACCAGGTACCATTGGTTCCTTGTTTGTCACCTTCTATTGGGTATGTTCTCGATTGGTTAGTGGCATCTTCATCAACTAAGAACATGGTGACACATGAGCATACTTTAGAGACATCATACTTCATTTAGATTCCCCTTCCTACTTCCTATCCACAATGGCAAGCCTTCTTGAATTTGTACTTTGTCTATCTTCTTCCTAAGGGGAGAAATGTGGTTTGTAGGCATTGGGCTATTTTTTGGCTTCAAACAGTCACCACTCATGCAAGAGATTGTTCATTATGGGGGGATATTATGTCTTAGTGTTTCCTTCCTATGGGGGGATACTTGATTGTATATGCATGATTTATGTCATAAAGGGGGGGTCTTGATTACTCTATTGATCCATGCATCTTGTTTATTTTTAATCTGTCTTTTTGGGGAATGGTTTTTCTCACGAGGTTTTCCCTCTTTCCCCACTTTATGAGAGATTGTGTTGCATTATTTTTGCATTTACAGATTGTACATGGGTACCTAACATGACCTAGTAGTTGGGACCCATCATGCATTGTCATCTAGCTTTGTAAGCTTAAGCACATTCCCCTAAGTTACACTTAAGGGGGGTGTTGGTGTAATTAAATATTCCTAATTACACTTTACTTAAGTTTACTTTAGATAATGCATTTGCATATTAGTTGTCATGTAGACACCAAAGAGTTTGCATTTCATTTTAGCACATGGTGTAGGAGAAATCCACTTGAGGTGGAGTTAGTTGTTATCTCATACCTCTTTATGTGTGAGATCCACCTTTAGTGCTCTTATCACATTATCATCCTCTCATTGTTGCACATATTTTATTGTACAATAGAGGATGATCCACCTTTGGTGAACATGTGATTCCAGCTAGTGTGATTGATAGGTTATCACATGCATATCTCCTAGTTATCATGCGTTGCCTATATATTTAGGCACATCTACTTTGTATTTAATTGATTTTGTATCCATTATCATTCGATCAATTTTGAATCAATCATTTGATCATAGGTTTTTAGGGATAAAGAACTGAATTTTAAAAGCTTGGAGAATTTGGCTTGAGTTTCGTTGTTCTATTTTCTCTTTGGTTTCGATTATTTGATCCGAGGTAGGGTTTTGATCCATTGTAATTGCAAGTTTGATTTCCTTCGCACCAGTAATTGTCCATATTTTAATTGAAGTATTTTGGGTAATTGTTGATTGTTTTATTCAGAAAATTCATGTTTTGGATTATTGGAATTTATAGAAAAACCAACTAAACTTTTCTATCCTTGTTTCAAAGAAAAATGATTTGTAAAATTTGTGAGTTTAATAAACCCATTTTCTATTGAGTTAATAAAAATGACAATAGAAGAATAATACAAAAAAAAGTAATAAGAAAAAAACATAAACCCATTTCTTTCATTCTTTGTATAATTTTCAAATTCCCATTTTAATCCTAATTTTTTCCCCAAATATCGTGCAACGTTTTGAAAAAAGTTTAAAAATTGGAAGTACATGGCATTTGTGGTGTTATTTTGCATGTAGTCTTTGATTGGCCCAAAAAAACTCCATTAGCACAACCTAGCACCAAATTTGGAGAAAGATCATATATTTTTCTTCCTTCCTTGGCAACCGTGCTTATGTCTAGTGCCTATTTTTCTTCCTTTTTATATTTTCATAGGAAAAAAACCTCTTTTGGATTCTTTTGGGCATAGTCCAAGATGAACTTGAAAAATGGGCAAGCGTGTTACTTGTTTTATTAAGAATAAATAAAAATTTGAAAGTACATGGCGTTTGTAGCGTTATTTTTCATGCAGTCTTTGACTGGCACAAGCACGTTCCTTGGTTTATTAAAAGAAAACTCTTATCATCAGTCAGCACTTGCCCTTTTATTGAGGTTTGAAATGTTTTCTTTTTATTTATTTAACTTTAAATCATTTAATATAAATAATTTTTTTAAGTAGCTTTATATATATAAAATTTATTTATATATGGCTTGTTTAACTGATTTATTTTATAAATGGCCTTTTTAAATGATTTTATATATAAGTTTTTTTTTTAAAATTATTTAATAAATGATTCTTTTAATTTATTTTATATAGAGGACCTTTTTAATAGGTTTAATTTGTGCTTGAGTAATATATATTATTAGTTGTATAATTAAAGTGATTATATGCTCTTTGAAATTAATATTGTAAATTGGGTTTAAGGTTAATAGTCTATAAATAGAATTAATATTAATAAAACTTGAATCCAATGGTGTATTTTTATAATGATGTTATAAGGTCGTTTAATCAAGAAATAATTATGTGTTTAATATTCTTGATGCTACTTTTTTTATTAATTGGATTGATGATATTTTTCAATTATAATCTTTAGGGTAAGGGGGTTTTATTTTGTTGTGATTAATTTTTAGTCACAAGTAGTGTTAAGTCCTATGTGGGTGTTGGCACAGAAATTTTCAATTTGATTTTGCCTCTCGTCTAGCATATTTTGAGCTTATGTTTTGATAAGTCTATGTTAATCAAGATGTCCCTAGTATATAAATCATAAAAATATTTTATGTATGCATTTTGGTTAAGCCATGGGAATAGTTACTGTTGGTTTTCCATGTCCGGGGTTGAGTTAAAGGAAGTGGATATCAATTGAACAATCCATATGTGACTTGGCTCCGGAAGATCTACCATCAACTGGGTTGTTAAGGGATAACATTGATACAAGGCAGGGAAATTATGATCTTTGGCCTTTGGATAAGGTTGATAAGACAAAGCCATAGCTATACCAATGAAGATTTTCATTATCGGTGAGAGACACCTCGGTGAAGAATAAACAAGCAAAGCACTAAGAAAAATAAGTGATCACCCCAAAAATAATTGTTGCAGGAAAGACAACTTCGACTAGCATGTTTATCTCGTTGTGTTCCTATATCAAGAAAGGTTGCATTTTGAATAAGTCAAAAGAAGGGTTAACGAAATGAACTACTACCCGATATAAAGAATACTAAATAAAATATTGGCAAAAAGAAATATCAAACAAAGTGGGTCATCGAGTAAGAAAAAATGGATGGTAGCGAGGGGAAACTTATTCGATAAGTCAAGTCATAAAGAAGATCTTCTTGTGGGGCCCAATATTTAGTATCGAACAAAATGCAATTTTGAACAAGGTTTAAATGTGATATATCGATGGATGGGGACATTTGAAAAGGGAAGTATCCATTGGGACCCATTTTCCCTAAGCATCGAACAAAATTGAACTTTGAATAAGTTAATATGGCTGAGTAACGTTAGCTAAGGTTCTTCGAAAAGTGGTGGGGCCACTTCACTTGATACGTTGAATAAGATACTATGTCAAGTAATCCAACCAAAAGTGATGCATAAGTTATTCAAAAGCTAAAGTAGTCAGGATGTGTATCAAGTTCCTTCGATTCCCAATGAATATATTGGCACTAATTTTGGCAATAGTAGTGTAAGTCCATATATACACAGGGTGCTAAGAATCAGGATTGGAAGAAGAGAAGTGTAAATCCCAAAATTTTGAAAGGAAGCTTTGGAAGTACAAACATTGGCCATTATAGAAAGAAGGAAGGAAGTGTGATTCCCGATCTCCAAAGAGTGAAAGTTGTTGACAACCAAGTGCTGAGTTGGCTAGCCCAAGGGTGACAAATGGTGAATGCCCGTGATCCCACAAACTAAAGGCTTGAGGATTGAAAATAACCATAGAATCTTGATACATTGAAAATTAGCTGGTGAAGATCGATGATGGGTCCTGGGTGGTATAGTGACCGGTGTCGGGTGCTCGTGATCCCGCGATCTGAGATGATGAAGAAAGATGATCCCACATGGCTAACTAATGAGTGATG
This sequence comes from Chamaecyparis obtusa, assembly GCA_027943335.1. Lineage (NCBI taxonomy): Eukaryota > Viridiplantae > Streptophyta > Pinopsida > Cupressales > Cupressaceae > Chamaecyparis > Chamaecyparis obtusa. The sequence goes on along the minus strand of BSBK01005551.1, from coordinate 71,262 downwards.
ATGTGGCAGGAAGCAAAGGTGGAGCCGACATGGTGTCTAAGTGGTGAATAGTTGGGCTGGTGAGCCAATCAAAATCTTTCACGTGGTAGTCAAGGTGTGGTTGACCAGGTGAAGTTTGAGCGAGAAAATCAAAATTCAAGGCTAAATTAATTTATTGAGTAAGGCATCATTTCAAACATCTTGAAGGATAAGTACCATGAAGCATTATTTTTTTTGAAGGTCACACTAGCAACTAATAGGTGAAGTAGTATAACCTATACAGATGATCAGAAATACATAGCTCTATCAGGATAGTAAATGGGCCCTACTTGAAGATAATTAATTCCATAAAAATTATTTATTATTACTCAGTTATTTTCTTTCCGCAAACTAATTACAACTGATTGGAAAGAGATATGTCTCTTCATTCATATGGAATCTCCTACTATATAGAGGAGATTATTTTTTAATAAAGGGACATCATCACAATACTATTTTGACATGCACTACATTTTTACAAGTTATTTTTATAAACAATGGAGACTTTTCATTATTAATATATACCAGCAAGATCTTTCAATTTGAAGTTGTGGATCTAATCATTTTGGATTAATCAATCTTTTGTGATTTTACTTCCAGAAAGTGAAGTTTCTCTCAATCTTTGTGTGTGGAGACTATTTATATTGTTCTGCAAATTTTATTATTAGATTTAATAAGCGTTATTATCTCTATCTTATTGGCCTCATTAAGCTTCGGTTAATTCAATAAGACTAATTATGGACTGATAAAGTAATTAAAAACATCAAAGGGAAGTAGTTGATAGGAACACTTCCTCATCTCACATAATTTGTACACGGGATTAAGAAGAGACTGTCTCTATAGCCCAATTGAAGAAGGCACTAGTCTATCATCTTTTTAAAAGTCATTATTTGAAGAATTACAAACAAAAAGTAGGAATAATTTTCATTTTACACAAATCAACTCACAAAAGCATTCAAAATACTTTGAATACAACAATCAAAAGATAAGTTTAGTGATTTATAAATTCTAAAGGATGTAGTTTGATCTCCCTCAAGAATCAATTTCCATCTTGAGAGATTACCCTAATTCAAAGTACAACTACAAATCTTCTATAAAAAGACTTAAGCCCAGAGTTTGGGTTAAGGAATAGGTACAGCCACCTTGGTCTTTGCATAGCCTAAAGTGTAGGGGAAGAGGATCATAATTGAGCATTCTCATTCATTGGCCAAGTCAGTTGGAAAGTCCAAGAATTGAGTTAGGAAAGCCCATAGGATTTACAATCTATTGATTTTAGAACCAACCGAGGGAATTATCTTACCAGATGCACAAGATTCATTTGCATCTTCTTGAGAGAATCATCATGTTATTATTGATTGTATTTCTGACATTGTTATCAAGTTGGTTTTGTATGTTTTCATATATGTACCTTGGAGGTTTTGTTATGATTACCATGATTATAAGTGTGTCAGGTCATTCCTAGTATGAGGAGGAACCTGAATGAGTTTATTTGATTATAGGTTATACTTTTTTATTCTAACTCTAAGGGAGGTTAACTATGTGCATCATAGGGGAGAGGCTTACAATATGGGTTTGAGGCTCAAAGTCATCAATTCTAGGGTAACCTATCATACGTTGTTAATAAGTAATAACTTAATAATAACATCTGGAGATAAAATTAAAATAAGATTAGTTATGGATGCCTCACCCATCCCTTGAGTGCTTGTACATGCTAAGGATGGGCATAGGATGATGCATGTTCATGTGTGAGATGTAGTGATATGGCATGATTAGAATCCCTCATCTTTAGAGATGGTACTTTGGTTTCGCATAGGTCCTTCTTGAGGGTCTGAGGTCTAGAGTGACTAGTCCAAGGTAACTCAAGTAGATGACCATGTGATGACACTCCCATAGTATGTACCCTAGGTCACCTCTGTGAGTTCTGCATTTTCCTCTAGATGTTGGTATTTAGTATTTGTTGATATTTTGGTGTTGTTATTTATCATTATTTTATGTACCCTTGTGTTGACCTGTGATCTACAATGTGTCTCAATCATACCTATTTATCAACCTTGTAACCTTTTCATCCATGTACCTTTTATTTAGCCCATCTTATGGTTTGAATTATTTGTTTGAGTGGGGCATGGTGTTTATCTCCTCTACAAGGTGGGGTGGACCTCCAAGTTCCACATGGTTGGGTGGTAGTGATTATTTTTACCATTGAGAGTCAAGGTCTTTTCCCTTGTGCTTGGATGATCCTAGGTGTTGCTACCATGTTCAGATCTTGGAGACTTTCTTATTATCATCATGAGATGTCTATCATGTATTCATTGTATTTTTAATTTGAGACATCCATGTAGGATATTTTTATGTAATTGTAATTGTGATTTGATTCATTATTATGATCCCTGTGACATGTGTAGTGGAAGATGTATTATATGTATGCCATGACGTACCAGTTGTATTTTATTGATTGTATCTTTCCTTACATTGATATGATGGATTTATCTTTTTATTTAGATTTTATATTTATGTTAATTACCTTGTGGTCTGTGTTCTTTCCACTATTGTTAATTAAGAACTAGGAACAATTCAACTCAGGTTTTAAAATGAACATAAGCTAAGCTTACATGTCATGGTGAAACTTAGTAATTCAATTAATGTTGTTAAAAGTAACAATGTCTTGGAACCCCTTGGATTGTAACTTAATTTTTATACATTAAGAATAACATCTTTTCATATGTTAATAGTTTTATTAAACCTATGTATTCCTCTACACTTCTATGATTCCATGTATGCTTAATGTAAAAAAAAATGTTGCATCAACTTTATGTCTAGTTAGGTTATTGTCTCATGGGTTCCCAAGCAGTATATTACATACATAAAATCTCTACCTCAATTGTAGATTCCACTCCTACCTCTTCACATATTCACCAATACATCATGCTTGCACACATCCCTCTCTTTTCACTTATAGATGATTACATTATTTTATACATTTCATTAATTTATTTCCACTAGGTTGGCCAGGGATCTAATTATAATATATTAATGAACATTAAAACTCAATATACATTATGATTCATTAAATGTCAGACAAGACATATAAATTATCCATAAAAACATCCTTAAACATGCAAAAAATCCATAAATAACATCAAAATCCATCACAACATGTTACATTGACCATGTCAGCTAATAGTAAAGAATAATAATCAGTAAACTCTATTATACCAAAAACATAATTTTTGATCCTCAAATCAATGAATAAATCATGCAAAGAACACAAATCCCATTCCTAAACATTCCATAGCCTTTGCATCTCAAAATATTGTCACATTCATCCACACCAATCCAAATATTTCCATACTATCTCTTCTTGAACACTTCCTGAACATCAAAATACCAGTCTATGATAAATCACCCATAAATGTCTCAAATAATCATGTGAACCTCCACAACTTGACAAGGATCAAGTACAAACATTCCTCAACACATATATAACTTTGTACCAACCGATCTAAAATATAGTAGCCTCACTGATTGAATCAATTTATTGAACATTCTTGCAACATCTTTCCAACATTGTCGCAACAAAGAAATATTTTGGCATCAATGACAACACATCTCTCAAATATGTGAAAGAAATCTTTGAAGCACATATTCACACAATATCCCAATAATCTCCCCCTTTGGCATTGATGGCAACATATGTTGTGAAAAATCAATCAATACCAAACAATACTTCACTCTCAGAGGAAACAATCACTCCCCCTTAGTTCCATACTCATTACATACTCTTCTCTCCATATAGCAACCTCTCAAATACATGACTTCTCTTCCTGTACATATACCTTGTTTCCATCAACTCATCTCTCCCTTTTACTATTTCTTTTATTATTTTTCACATGACTTCTCACCCTCTTTGAAATCAATGACAAAGGTCACACATTTATAAAATATCCAATAGTGCATCATCTACCACAAGTCTTTATAACTACTAACCACTACTCACTAATCACTAGTCCCTTTAAGAAGAAGCAACCTTACATGAATCCAATAAAGAAGAATGTATATGTTAAGTACCTTGGAGTAATTCAACTTAATGCATCTCAGTTTAGATCAGGAATGGCTATCACCCCAAGCTTACCTCAAAGATACTCAAAAGTATCCATTGACAAGGGCTTCATGGATATATCTACAATCTATTATTTAGTATATACACATTCCATTTTGACTTCCTTCTTAGCTACCTTCTCTCAAGAAATGATACTTGATAGATTTATGCTTTTATTTTGAATCTAGTAATGGATTCTTAGAGCTATTGATGGCAATTGAATTATCACAATAAATAGTAATAGGCTCATCAACACATATCCTTATATCTTTCAAAATTTTCTTCATCCATACCACTTGTGTACAATTCATAGAAGCAACAACATATTCTACCTTAGTAGTAGACTATGATGGGCAATTTTGTTTCTTACTTGCCCATGAAATTGGCCTCTTTCCCAAGAAGAATGCACCACCACTAGTACTTTTCCTATCATCCATATTTCCTTCACAGTCGGTATCAATAAAAGATTACAATGTAAAATAATCATCCTTAGGATACCACAAGCCATGATCAATTGTCCCTTTCAAATATATGAATATCCTCTTTACTGCAACAACATGAGATTCATTTGGTTCTTATTTAAATCTAGCTTTCATACACACTGGACTCATTATGTCTAGTCTCATCTATTTTAAGTAGAGTAAGACACCAATCATGGACCTATATCTTGTCTAATTTTCATTAGGAGTATCATCAACTTTTGTCAAGTTATAACCAGCCACCATAGGAGTTCCAACTTGTCTACAATCTTCCATTCCAAACTTCTTCAACAATTCCTTCACATACTTAGACTGAGAAATGAGAATTCCCTTTTTAAATTGTACAATTTTCAAACCAATAAAAATTTTCATTGCTCCTATCATAGACATCTCAAATTCAATTTGTATTTCGTTAGAGAACTCTTTACTTAGTTCTTCATTTCTTCCAAAAATGATATCATCAACAAAGACTTCAACAATCAAAATGTTATACTGATTAATTTTGAAATAAAAATTGCAATCTACAATACTTTTATTGAATCCAAGTTTCAAAAGATATTTGTCTTACCTTGTAGACCATAATCTAGGGGTCTATTTTAATCCATACAAGTCTTTCTTCAACCTGCACACCATATTATATTGATCTATCAAAGTGAAACCATTTTAATTCTCTACATACATGTATTCTTCTCAATCACCATTCAAAAATGCAAATTTAATATCCATTTGATATACCTTGAAGTTCTTGTAAGTAGCATAAGAAACAAATGGTCTTATCACTTCAATTCTAGAAACAGGGGAACATGTTTCATCACAATCAATACCCTCCATTTGTGAACATCATTTGCAAATGGGTATGACTTTATTTCTCACAACCTCACCATCCCAATTCAATTTATTTCTAAAAAATCCATTTAGTAGAAATCACATTCATATCTTTAGGCCTAGGAAATAAGATCCATGTGTTGTTCTTATGAATGTGATCTAGTTCTTCTTCCATATATTTTATCCAACCTTCATCTCTACATGCCTCATGTACATCCTCGGGCTCAACTTTAGAAATCAAACAAATCTTATTTGTGACCTTTTCCAACCTTCTTCTAGTCTGAACACCTTTATCTTTATCACTTATGATCTAATTTTTAGAATGATTTAACCTTACATACCTCAGAGTCTTCAGATTTGGATTCAAATACTTGATTCTTGAGTATCTTCTTCAACATTAACTAGCTCTTCTTAATCATCATGAATTCTAAGAGAAATCTAAAGTCGATTTTGTGATTGAGTTTGTGTTCCTAGATTTCCACTGACATTTTTATAATCTAAATCATAAGTATAATATCTAGATTGTTTTGGATTGTATTCATCAAATCTCACATTTTCACTTTCAACTATCTTCCTCAACCTCTTATTGTAGCACTTGTATGCCTTACTCTTGGTAGAGTAACCAAGAAAGATACCTTCATCACTTCTAGGATAAAAATTTCTTAAGGCTTCATCTCTCTTAATGTAACATTTTCTTCCAAATTTTTTGAAATATTTCATAGGAGTGTTACCATTACAAAGCTCATAAGGCGTCTTACCGATTCCATCCTTGATTTTCACTCTATTCAATATATACACTATTGTAAAAATGACTTCTTTCCAATAGATATGCAAAACATTTCCTTCAATAAACATGGTCCTTGCAGTATCTATGATTGATATGTTCCTCTTTTTGCAATCCCATTTTTTTGTGGAATCCTCAAAGCATATTTATGTATCTTTATTCTATGTTCTTCACAAAAATCATAGAACTCACAGGATATGAATTTACCAGTGGCTCTATTCAATCTTAGACATTTAATCTTTACAGCTATTTCATTCTCAACCATAGCTTTAATGGTCTTAAACTTGTTAAAGGCTTCAATTTTTTCTTTCAAGAAAGTCACCCACATTATCCTTGAGTAATCATCAACAAATAGTATGAAATACCTATCTCCATGATAACTTCTAGTTCTACATGGTCCACATAAATCTATATGCACAAGATCTAATAGTCCCTTCGAAGTAAATTTTTCTCTCTTGAAAGTAGATCTTGGCCACTTCCCCACCAAACATCCCTTACACATTGCATTATTAGGCTTTCTCAACTTCAGTAGATGTCTTACATTATTAGTATAACTTATTTTCACAATGTTATCAAAATTAACAAGACAAAACCTCTTATTCCATAACCAACTATTATCATTGTGAGCAATCAAACACTTCATTTCATTACTATTCAAATGAAAGATGTTACCTTTTGATTTTGAACCTATTGCATTCTCATCTCCCAAACTTCCCAAGATTTTGTATCCATCATTCTTGAATTGTAAACCATATCACTTATCAACTATTTGTCCAACACTCAAAATATTATGCTTTAGTCCTTCAACATACAAAACATCATTAGTATTAATCTTACCAACAAGAGTAATGGATCCTCTACTATGAATCGAACAAGTAGTGTCATCATCAAATCTGACTACACCACCATCATAACTTTGTAGTTTCACAGATTTTCTTTTGTCTCTAGTCATATGATGTGAACAACCACTGTCAATAACCCATTGACTCCTTTCCTCAACATGTGTTGCCAAATCTATCTCTTCATTCATAGGAATTGAATTTTCTTCTTTTATAGTAATGAATTCAAACTCTTCATCATTATCACTATATTTGTAAGATTCTTCATCAATCGCACCATCATTAGTAGCATAATAACATTTCTTTGGATATTTAGATTGTTACTTCCTAGGTTTTTCTTTAGAAACTCTCTTAGGACATCTTGATGCTAAATGATTAATTTTTATACAAGAAAAACATTTCAAAGTTTGTTTTCCTTCATACTTACTAGCTCCCTTGGGCACTCTTCTAGAAATCAATGCTTCAAGTTATTCAATTTTTCTTTCTTCTTCTTCAAGCTCTTCTATCTCCTTAGCACATTTTGATGTACTTTCTCCAAGGTCATATCTCTTCTTACCCTTAGATACAGTCTTTGAAGGCAGTATCAACTTTAGGAGGAGGATCACCAAATTCACTCAACTCAAATGTAGTTAGCTTACATAGTAGCATGCATTTTTTCACTATAGTCACTGTTCTGATTTCTTCTATAGATGCAACCTTGTGTTTATAAGAATGAGGCAAGGGTCTCAAAACCTTAGCCATAACTTCATCATCATCAATTATTCCACTAGAACATCTCATTCCACAAACAAGATCTATAACCTTCTACATGTAAGATCCAACATTTTCATCTTCACTCATCTTCAAAGCTTCAAAATTTCCTTTAAGGGTCTACAACTTCACCATCTTCACTTGAGGGTCTCCTTCATGTAAAATCCTTAATTTTTCCCAAATCTAGTTTTTTGTCTTCAATTGCATGACATTAGAATATTTTGAATCTGTCAAAGCACTTAGCAAGGCTTCCTTGGCTCTTATTTTACATCAAATTCCTCCTTTTGATTAAGATTAAGCATTCACAAGATATGCAAGAGGACTGTAGTTTTTCTATGTTATCTCCCAATTCTCATTATCGAGGCACCTCAAATGTGTCTACATTCATCCTTTCTATAATCCATAGTTTGTTCCATAAAAATCTTAGACTTTCTTTTCTAAAATATGTCATCCTAGATCACCTCAAGTTGTTAAACTTTTCAAAGAGGCACTAGCTTTAATACCAACTGATAGAAATATAGATGCACCACACAACAGAGAGGGGGGGTGAATCAATTATTTCCTAATCTCATTATCTTTAAACACTTAGAAAATTTAAACCATTTAACTATACATCAAAAAGATAAACATGAAAGCACATAATCACAACACCACATGAATACAATAACACCAAGATGTTTTGACATGGAAACCCTGTTAGGGGAAAAGCCATGGTGGGGATAAAACCTAAAAGATGATGTACTTTTTTAAAATTGCAATACCTTGTTAAAGGTACAAAGGGAATGCACATGAATTCACACACACTTCCTAGAGATCACTGCTCAATTACAACAAGGGAATGTCCACTTCCTTATAGATCAACTTGGACAACAATACACTATCTATGAACTGACTAATAGAATCTCCAATATGCCAATATACCTCCAATGAAGTACAAAAAGTCTCTTCCTCAAGTGCAAATTCCACTCATACCTCTTCACATAGTCACCAATACATCATTCTTGCACACATCACCCTCTTCACACTTACAAATGATTACATTATTTTATACATTTCATCAAATTATTTCCACTAGGTCTTCTAGGGACCTAATTAAAAAATAGTAATTCATTAAAACTCAATATATAATGTGATCCATTTAATATTAGCTAAGACATAACAATGATCCATAAAAAATATCCTCGAACATGCAACAACTCCATAAATCATGCCACAATTCATCGCAACAAGTTACACCAACCATGTTGACCAAGAGTGTAAAGAATAATAATCAGTAAACTTTGTTACACCAAAAAATAACTTGTTCTCCTAAATGAATAAATCATGTCAAGAACAGATTTATCTCAGTCCTAAACATGCCATAGACTTCGCATCGATCTACACTAATCTGAATACTATCATATTGTATCTTCTTGAACACTTCATGAACACTTCGTGAACATCAAAATACCATTATCTAATAAATCATTCACAACTATCTCAAATAATCATGTGAACCTTTGTAACTTGACAAGGACTAAGTACAAACATTTCTCAACACATATGTATCTCCACACCAACTGATATGTGATACAGTAGTCTCACCAATCTAATCAATTTACTGAACATTCTTGCAACATCTCTACAACACTGTCACAACAAAGAAATATGTTGACATCAATGACAATATATCTCTCAAATATGTGAAAGAAATATCTAAAGCACGTATTTTCACAATATACCAACAGAGGTGTATGATTCGAAGAAGTTTACTAAAGAGTAGTTGTTTGGCACTCTGACCGTATATGACTTGTGGAAGTTTTGAAGAGAGAAGTGAAGATTGGAGATGACTTTTAAATAAACTAAATCAGATGAAGATCGTGATGGTGAAGATGAAGAAGAGTTTGAAGAAAAATTTGTAAGGTGACTAAATAAAGGTATCAGCAAGTATATAGATATGTTACCTCTAAAATTATTTAGATGTGGAAAAATTGGTAATTTGGCTACTAGATGTCTAGAGAAGGGTCTTAGACATAAGTTTAAGAAGTTCAATAAGAAGGCTTACTACGTAACTGAAAATGCTAGTATTTCAGATGATGAGTTAGAAGAAAAAGATTGTCTATTTTATGTTGAAGAAGATAAGAAGCCAAAAATTGATATCTCTAACATTTGTGTTGAAGTTGATGATGATGCAGGAGCATCCTCGGATTCTTGGTAATCATGTATCAACCAAAAATATGTTTGTCTTTGAAGGTAGATTGTTAGTTTTGATCTAGTTTTGGTGGAGTTCGTGATCGTTTTGGGAGATTGGTTGCTCAGTTTATGTGGTTATCGGGGTGCTCAGTCTTTGAAGAATGCTCGGTGACTAAAGGCATCGGTTCACTAGCACTTGGCGATAACTATGTTTGTTGGTCATGCTTGGCATGGTTGGTCGATTGGTGCTCAGTTATTTACTCTGTTACTCAGTGTTCTTGCTTACCGACTAGATTGTTTGGATAGATTGGCTTGGCTGACTGGTGCATTTAATTTGGGTCATGCTCCTCATGTTATGGATTGACTGTTGGATGTGTGGGACCTAGATCTGGCATGTTGCATTCTTCTATGTGGATCTGATGACCGTTGGGGCTATCTTTGAAAGTTTATTTATTTTGTAAGGCTATGTGAGAGCCGATTGATGTTTTAGCATTTAATATTTGTTTGTAAGGGTTTATTGTTTCATCAGCCGACTTGTGGTTGGGAATCAATATTTATAGGATGCTTGGGTAGTTGTTTAGGTAACAGATTGTTGGAAGAAAGGTTAGTAGCCTGCGAGCTTAGGAGCAGGAAGATTGCTTGGAAGTTTGAGTACAAGTTTAGATCTTTCCTAGGTGCCTACCAATGTGATGTTTGTTAGAGACATGGACTAGCTAAATGCTGATGTTGGAGAAAAGAATTGGATCCTGCGAGATTTTTTAGACTGTTACTTGCATTGTAATTGGTCATAACCAGGAAGGCCTTACAGCTCGACACATTGCATGTAATTAGTAATTTTATGAATAAAGACTTCTGTTTGATTTCAGATCTGTTATTGTTATTGTGTATTTCTGCTACATATTGGTTTGGCTACACGGTCAGCCAATCCTTAATTGGATCCACCAGCCTTGACTGCATTAGGTGGTATCAGAGAAAGAGTTTAATCTTTTTGAAGTAGAAGGTTGACCTAGCAAGGCTAATCTTGTGAAGTTGATCTTGTTGGCAAAGAGATTATGCACAATTTGAGTTGTAGATCTATGACACTGAACTTGTGAAATCATGCCCTAGTTGTTCATGGAAGGTGGAAGGTGGTGATATGACTTGCATATAGGTTGGAGGTTGTCACAAGGTGGTCGGTGTTAGGGTTTGTTGCAGAAGGTTTTCAAAGATCTTTGGAGATGTCTCCAAGAGCATTGGACCTTGGTGATGTGATTTCTGAGAGGTTTTCTCAATTGGAAGTGGATTTGCTGAATCACATGGAGAACTAAGATAAGAACCTTGTGAGAGAAAGTGTTGTTGAGATTTGTAGAGCTTACCAAAGTTGGGGTATGCTGATCCAGAGGAAAGTTGTTTGGCTGGTTCGTAGACTAGTTCGTGAGAGAAGACATCTTGACAAGGTTTCTTATGACAATTTGGAGGTTGAAGAGGTATGTGAAATTGGTTTTGATGTTTAGTTAGTGGAGTCTGACATCAAACCTGTAGAGAAACTTGTGCTTGTTGTTGAGTTACCTATGATTACCAATGATGTTGTTGATCTTGTTGAGGCTGGTGAGAAGATTGGTTTTCATGTTCAGTCAGTTGTGCCCGACATGGAAATTACAGAGCATTTGGTTGTGCTTGATTAGATTGTTGTTGGTATGGAGTTACCTATTGTTGAACACCTCGGTGATGTTGGTGTTACTGAATTATTTCTATTTGGTGTTGTGGTGTTGATGTTTTTTGTTGGTTGTGGACTTGAGTTTCTCATTGATAGTGATAAGTCTGGTGATGAGGTTCTGAGATGGGATTCTTCCTTGATCCTTGGTGATGGATTGATGGCTCGATTTGTTCTAGATGTTAGAAATGTTGATTGGTTGAGTTACAGATTGGTTCTCTTTCCTATGATGGAGTGGAAACCTTTGGTGAAGATGAAGCGGAGTTGGTGTTTTTCAGATGTTCCCTTTGGTGAGAAAGTGTGGGACACACTTTTCTTTGTACCCCGGGAGTCTGATGCAGTGGTAGCTTGGCTTATTGCTCGGTGCCTGAAGATTATGGCAGTCTCAGTAACTATATGGTGGAGTTCGGTTACTTGGCTGGTAATCTCGGTAGTGTAATCACCTAAAAATGGTCATCTAGACTATTAGCCCCTTTTGCTAAATCATAAATTGCTTATTCTAGATCAAATCTTGGTTCTATCAGTTTTTTGATTATTTTCTATGGGCTAACCATCTTATCCTAAGTTTTTATTTATTTAAAAGGAATTCCCTCCCCTTTTATTAAATAAAAAGCCCCCACTTTTCCTCTTATCCTAAGTTGCACAAATAAAACACTATTCTTATTTTATAAAAAGAGAAAAAAATTAAAAAATAAAAATCATATTTAATTAAGAGAACATGCTCCTTTTTAATTAAAAATATCTTTTAATTAAATAAAAAAATCTTTTTAATGGAAACCACTTTTCTAAAAACAATAAATAAATAATAAAATAAAAATAAAAATAAAAAGACTTTTTGTCTTCACATGAATGCACACTTTCCAAGGTGAGTGGAATCTTTTTTTGCCTCTTAATCTCTTCCACATATATTTTTGCCTCTTAATCTCTTCCACATATCTTTTTGCCTCTTAATCTCTTCCACATATCTTTTTTGCCTCTTAACCATGTCCATTGATTTTGCATCTTGAGAATCTTGAGCACATGGATCAACCAAGATTTAATTTCTACCTTTGATAATTCTTTTTTTGCCTCTTAATCTTGACCGTCCATTCATTTCTAAAATCCTTTAAACGGAGGCTCTCTCCTCATTCTTAATCACTCATCTTTTCCATCTCTTGCAAATAATCCATCTTTTGCATGATTCATCCTCTTGGAGTCTTGGCATCTTAGCATCTTGGAGTCTTAGAGCTTCTCAATATTGGCATTTTGGAGCTATGGTATTCTTAGATCTCTCATATTGAAACATTTCATCATCATTTCATTTTTATTCTTGCATCATAGTTTAGTTTCATTATCATTGCATTCTTAATCTAGTTTCCTTTATGCTATAGATTAGCTCACATAGTTTAATTAGCAAGGATTTGTAATACTTCTATTTTTCATTTTTATAGCTTAGCTTGCATCTTCATTCTAGCATAGTATTGCATTGCATTCTCATTTAGATTTCTTGTGGATATTGGCATTCTTTCCCTTTTCTTCATTGAATCTCCCATTGCATGGTTTACTAGCAAGGTTATAGGCTTAATAGCTCTAGTTGAGAGAAAACTTAAAATACCCTTACACTCCATACCTAGGGAGCTCTAGGTCGCTTTCTCAAGGTTTCCCTCTCATAGATTCCCTTGGATATAATGACTTAGAGAAGTGCACTATTTAGAGTACACATTTTTGGCGCCCACCGTGGGGCAGAGTAGCTTAACTTTGTCCTTTCATTTTTGCATTTCCTTCAATTTTTTGGATTAATTTTGGCTTAGTTTTCCTAACCTCTTGTTGGTCTAACAAGTTGTTTTGAAGGTGCTCTTGCTTTCATGGAAAATGTTTAAAATTGCTTGAGGTACTTTGTTCCATCTCTACAAGATTTGGATTTTGGGATTAAAATTGAACCTCTCATGTGTTTGGCTTGAGTGTTTACATGTTTTTATAGAACACATTTCAATTGATGCTCTTAATGGAAAATGAAAGAACATAGATTTGTTTTTACAAGTTTATGTAAGTGAATGCTTGTGTTTAAACCTTAAGTAATTCTTGGTTCCAATATCAAATATCTCATTGAGTGATTAAGGGCATGGATTCATTCCTTGTTTACATAGGGAGTTAAATGCACCACTTTGTGGACTCACTCTATGTTTTCTTGGAAAGTTAAATATTCCATTGTTCAACCCTTTTTCATTTGTGAGTAGAATTGATAAGCAACTTTGGAGTACTTTTGATTGATCTTGTTAGTAAATTGGGTGTTGGACTCGCTTATTTCTAATCGCCCCTCATTACCACCCTTTGGATGCAAGGTCAACATTCATACATAGGGGAGGGGTCTACTTGAAAAGAGCATTAAGTGTTCCACAAAGTTCTCCCTTTTATGCTTTCTTGATCTCATTAGTTTTCAAAGGTGTGGACTCACTTTGAGTTTGTGTGAGGAGTTAAATGTTCCACTTTTGGACTCACTTTGAGTTTGTGTGAGGAGTTAAATGTTCCACCTTGTGGACTCACTTCACATTCACTTGAAGAGTTAAATGTTCCACTTTTGGACTCACTTCACATTTACTTGAAGAGTTAAGTGTTCCACCTTTAGTGCTTTAAATACTTTTGATAGTGAATTGCTTACCTTTTTATTTCTAGAAGGCCTGCTTGGGGACACACCACCTCAAGGGACGACCTTAACTCCTGTGTTCCAGCGGAGTATAAATAGCAGGTGGTGAATCAAAAGACACCTCTCTTGGGAATTGAGTTTGATATCATTCTTGGCTAAGCCTCAAAAAACTTTATACCTTTGAGAAGTGAAGGAGGAGATTTGGGTTACCGTCTCCCCGCGGCTGTGTGATTTTGGATTCTTCTCATCTATGGATTTGGGCCTCACGTACCTTGCATATATCAAGGACTCCTCTTAGAAAGCCATGTGTATCCATGTAGATAGCTTGATAGGATGTTGTTGTGTTCTAAGTGCCTACTAAAACATTTTCAAGAACATACACAAGTAGTATCTTTAAGGAGTATAAATACTAAGTCACTATTCTTGTTCATGTGCAAGGTTGCTTTGCCCCTTGCTCATTGTTTGAAGACAATTGCTTGCTTGAACTCCTTGATTGCTGTCTTATGTGCTTGATCAATGATAAAAATCTATTGATATACTTACTTGATCTTTTAAAATGCTTCAAAACTAAGATTTTTATATTCATTGGTCATAGAGTCGTACGACCCTGGAACAGTGTCACGTCCTATTCTGAGAATTTTTGTGCGACAGTTCACCCCACTTGCCTGGAAAGTGTCACCCAGAACCTTTTTGCTATCTTGTTGCTATTGCAATCCGGAGGTGCTAAACTTGCATTTTAACCTGCTGTAGAGTGTCTTTTTCTTGTTCTTATCTAAAGCTGGCTTGTTATCTGCATGCTTAGACTTTTTATAGACTAAAACAAATGAGCTAAAACTATTGTATTTGAGCTTAACGAATGCTACTCTTGATCACTTGTCGCATCACGGTTACCTCTCTAGCTACTTGCTTATTGAGCTTCTTGCTTGCTGCTCAGCTTTAGTCAATTGATTACTATAAGTGCTTGAGCACTTTTGATGAGCCATCTCTCTATTGTTCTACTTTGACAAGTGATCTTTATTAGCTTTGCTTATCTCAAATTTGAGAAACTTTGTCTCATTGTATTAGTCAACCAACATCTCTTTTCATGCCGGTTACAACTCGGTCTCAATTTGAGTAGGAGAATCACTCTCCATTCACTTATACATAGTTACCTTCTCCAACTAGATGCTCATGAGTGCCCATTAGCAACAATAGTTCTAGTTCTAACCAATCTAAGGATTCTAAGGCTACCCCATGGTACAAAGGAGGTTTCCTCTTTTCTGCATTCAAGACCCCCAAAAACATAGACAGTGTCTCACTCACTTTGACTGAACAAGAAAAATTTCAACGCCTGCAAGAACACTTTGAGCGTAAGGATAACCAAGCGTGCTTAGACAAAGAACACAATCAACAAAGGATGGATGCTGCTAGGTGCATGGCTTCTAGAGGAATGTCTTATGAGCAACCTGAGACTAGTAACTTTGAGCATCGACCTCTTTTTAATGACAACAATGGCAACAACACGCCACCAAGATCTCCTCCAAGACCCACTTTTGGTATGCCTTCTTCACTTCCTAGGCCTCCTCCCTCTCAACATGAGGCAGAGGCTAATGATGAGATTTCTAGTGAGGATCTTATGAGATTTGAACAAGATGTGGTCTCCCAACGAATGATGCATAAGATTTTAGAGCGTAATGGCGATCAATATTTTCAATATATGACTTCTTGAGGATACAAGCTTCCTCCCAGCTATGATGTTAGACAAATTGTCTAACAAAGGGTACCAATTGAATTGGAAGTCCTTCAAGAAGAACTACGTCAGACAAATCAACGCCTTGCCCAAATGGCAATAGAAAGAGAGCCTCCAAAGGTCTCTTTTGTAGAATCAATTTGTGCTCTTCCTTTTGATAGGATTCTATACATGGTCCCATTTCCTAGGGATATTGAGGTTCCCAAATATGACAAGTATGATGGAAATGGTGATCCCCAAGACCATGTGCGTCACTTTTATGCTCTTAGTATGGACTTTCTTCATGAAGACACATTTCTTCTACGATTATTCCCTCGAAGCTTAAGAGGCAAAGCTTTAGAATGGTTTGAGAAATTGACACCACCTCTTAAGACTTTTGATGAGTCAGCTCAGTGATTTACCCAACATTATTCTTACAACATCCAACAACCTGTCACCATGATAGATCTTGGTAATCTAAGACAACATCAAGGTGAGCCATTTGCAACTTACTTACAATGTTGGAGGTCATTGTATTCTAGGTATCCTCGTCAGTTACCCGAGAGAGAAAAGATTGACATTTTCGTCAACACTCTTGTGCCTGAGCTATATTATGATTTAAGGAAAAAATTGTTCTCTTCTTTCAATGACATGGTTGAAAGTGCATATCAAATTGAGGATGTAGCTATAAGAAAAGGGGATATTGTTATTAATAAAGATGCTAAAGGCAATGGCAAAGACAAGAACAAACTTTGGAATAAAAACAAGTATGTTGTTAATGATGGGGTTGTTGATGCTCCTAAAGCTAAAGAGCCTACTTTCAATCTCTCCAATGCTATCTATGCAGAAAAAAAACAAGAAGTTGCCAATGCTCACAGTGCTCCTAAACCTCAATATGCAGATAAGCCTAAGAAGTCATTTCGAAAGTGAGTCTACACCAAGTTGGCAGAACCTTATGATGTGATCCTTAAGACTTTGGTTGACAATGGATATCTTACACTTCCTGATAAACCTGGTAAATGGGATCCGCTAAATAAGCCTAATTGGTGGCGAGAGGATTCTTATTGTCATTATCATAGAAACAAGGGACATTCGATAGACAATTGTTTTAAGCTTAAGGATGATATTCAGGACCTCATTGATAACAACACAATTTCTACTGATGGCTTAACTTAAAAATTTGATCACACAGCTTTCAAAGATCCTCTACCTAAGCATGATAAGGGGGAAACCTCTCAAACACATAAGAAGAATCATGATGTAAAGATCAATTACACATATCCTTCTAATACACCTGTGATTAACATGGTAGAGCCCGTCGAGAGTGTTCTAATGATGAGGTCTCAAGATGATAATAGAGCCAATCGTGGTAATCCAAAGTTGGTCTTGCAAACACATGGTAGTTCATCTTCCCGAAGTGAGACATTGAATGTTGTTACTAGGGGGCAAGCCAAGATTGTCCTTAAAACTGCGCAAGATCCCAAGCAAGCTTTGCCTTCCAAACAAGTAGCTCCTTCAGCCACCCTTAGCTATGATCTTGTCCAACATTTGCAAAAGACACCAGCACAGATATCTATCCTTGAGTTGCTTTGGTTATCCCCTTCACATAGAGAGATTCTTGATGAGGCTCTACGTACAACACGTGTCCCCAATGACATTGATCCAGATCAATTTCAGGCTATGGTCAACCACATTTCATCTCTACTATCTCTCTCCTTTTCTGTAGAAGATGACATATCTATTGCTCACCCACATAATCTAGCTTTACACATTGAAGTTCTAGTCTACAATACCTGAGTCTGCGAAGTCCTGATAGACAATGGTGCAGGGTTAAATATTGTTTCTTTCAATGTCATACAATAGTTGGGTTTGTCAGAATTTGTTGTGGATTGTAAAAGAAGATTACTATAAAAGCTTATGATGAAGTGGAAAGATCTTCCAAAGGTCTTCTCATGTTTCTTGTCCGCGTGGGCCCTATCACAAAAGATATTAACTTCCAAGTATTGGACATTCCACTCACATATAAAATTCTTTTGGGTCATCCTTGGATCCATGACATGCAGGCTGTTCCTTCCATTTATCATGAGTGCATCAAATTTCCATACAATGGCACTGAAGTTGTGATTCCTAGAGACCATACTATTGTTATTAATGCTCTTGCTGCTGCTGAAAAATTTGTTCCTCACAATGAACCTATTGTTGATCCTAGTATGTCTCTAGTTGCTACTGAGAAAACACTTAAGATGATGAGCCTTGGTATGGGTGAATATACGCTGGATTCCTTTGCTTCTATACCTATTTCTCCTAGGTCATATGGGAAACCTTCTGATAAAATGAAGCCTTCCACTTCTGCTATGGTGATCTTTGATACTTTTGTTCCTTCATCCATTCCTTTAGAAGTAGAAAGAGAAGAACAAGTTATTCAAGAGTGGATCTATACAGAAGATTCCAAAAATATTCCCATGCTCAGTAATTCAGACACAGATACAGATGAGTCACCACTACACACTATGGCTCAAATGGGAGATGATCTTCCTCCTACTTCACTTCTTTGGGGAGAAGCATGTATATCTACTGATGATATGGCCGAGGCCTCTATGTCTAGAACCTATGTGCCTAAAGAATCATTGTACTATGATAGACAATGTCGCAACATTGCACAACTGCTACAAAGAGGTGATCTCTCACATAATGACATGAGTATCTCTACTTCTCGGCATCTTAAGCCTCTTCCAGAAGATTCTTCCATGACAGATATGGATGTTGATGTAGTTCATACCTCTCGTAACCCACCCGACGTAGTTGATGAGTCTCGTGTCGGGTCTGATGAGTTTGTTCCCCGTATTGCCTTAGTCGACTACGTTGGTCCTTCTATGAAAAATATAGATCTAGCTACTTCTAGAGCCTACCTTATAGACTCAACCTCTCTTATTACCAGAGATGACACCCCTCACATAAATGCTATTGAACCAATCACTTCATTTCATCTCGCATCAACACCTATTACTTCTTCCACCAGCAAACTAGCAACAAAAAAGATTGAATCAACAATCAAGTATCACAGTCATCAAGTCAAAAGAAAAGAGCAATGGTCAAATGGAAAAAACCACATTGTGGTGGTATTTGCACCTAAGAAAAGTAAAAATAAAATTCTTCTCAAAAATAATGATTCTCAAATAAAAGATGACAAGCTGATTCTCTACAAAAAAATGGTGCACTACTTCAAGCATGATCTCATATCTAGTATACTTCAGCCCATTCCTGGAGCTGAGAACAAAGTTGCTAATGCCTTGGTTACTTCAACATCCATCTTAGGAATGAAAAGGCATAAATCTCACTTCAAGTTCCTAGTGGATGAATTACACTATCCCACTCACAAATCTTACAATCCTACCATCTTTTCATATCTTCCACCTCATATTCTTCCTGACAATCCACCATGCCATTATTTCTACCATCCCTTACACTTTGCCTTTGTCTCTGGTGACTTGTATAGGAAGGGTCTAGATGAAACTCTCCTTAGGTGTCTAGAAATAGAGGAGTCAAAAAAAGTGCTAGCTGAAATCCATGATGGCATATGTGGATCACATTCTAATGATCCTCCGCTAGCTTAGACATTACTTAGGGTTGGTTATTATTGGTCGAACTGGTTGAGACCTCCTATCATCATAGCTGCAACATCTAGGCCTGGGGCCTATCAGTTCTCTACATCAGAGGAAGTAGATTCTTGATGCCTGTTTCTGTCTGAGGCATTATTTGTACATATTTTTATTGATCATGAAAAACTCCAAAAAAATTCATATATGATGCTGAAAAAATCCTAAAAAGCATAAAAAGTACTGAAAAAAAAAGAGCATCCTAGTGAAAACCTAGAAATAGGCGCTTTGATGTCTCACCAAAAAAATTTAAATTTTTTTTGAAAAAGTGCCTTGGTAAAAACTTGGAAACAGGCGCCTTGGTAGCAAAAATACAAAAAAAAAAAAAATTATAAAAAGTCCTGAAAAAAATTGCAATAAATCTATCAAGTGGTGAAAACAAGGAAACAGGCATTGCTTGAGACCCTTGCACCTATGTCTATCAGTCTTGTATGGTGCTCATTCGCTCCACTTTTTGCTTTGCCTCTCCTAGCCTAGAATTGACTCTTGTCTTAGTCTAGGGGGCATCTGTTGTTTTGAGCTTAGCTTGGGTCTCTTTGTGCATCAGAGTTTCTTGGGCAACTTGGTTCAAACTGTGTTTTTCAACACTACCCTTGCGTCGAGTGTTTCTCAACACTTATCAGATGTCCTACCCTACAGTCTAGTATGATATGATATTTCTCATTTGCAGATGCAATACTCAAAGTTTGACTCTATGACCTACACACACGCTCTTGACTTGCTGAGATTTGTTTGACTTTATTTCTTTGCATGCTATCTATGATGATTTCTTTGCTGAGTGTTCTCCCCTTATGATCATTTTCAATGATGCATAGCTAGAAGATTGAGGGAATGAGAACATGTTTTATTGCTTTTTCTGCTTGTGGGTATATTTTGTTGGTCCTAGCTATCATGAGCATTTATGCTGGTCTTACTTGACACTATGGACCTACAAGGTATTATCCTTGACTATTTCACAATTGCATGCTTATAGCTATCCTGAATTTTCATGTGTCTTGATGCTAGCATAATCTTGCCATATCAAACTTAGGTAATCTCACTACACTAGTCATCTTGACTTACATGTCTTTGGTGCCTAGGTGGAATTCCCACATTTCTGTCTGATATAGATCATATTCATATCCACATAGTTATGCTAGTGTGCATTGTATGATCTTGCGATGCTACCAATAATGCTCAATGATGATAATTAGATGTCTATTGGCTTTGTAACCTTGCAAGTAAACCACTTTTCATGTAGCTTGCATTCTTAAGTTCATGTTAGTTAGTCTTGCATCTTGCATATGGAGAGAGCTCTCCTTTATCTTTCATGGACTTGTTAATCAACTACACTCACCTTTCACTTCTTCTTGATCATGTCTTTCACTTTTGGTCTTTCATATCACATCATTTTCTTTTCATTTTGGGATCGAAACCAAAATCCTTGATCACCCAAATCACCTTTCTCCTTCTTCTATGCAGTTGGCTGACCTTTTGAGGCTTGATCCTTCGATCTTCGCTGGGGCATTCTTAACCTCTTCATCTCCATCTCTCTCACCCTTCTAGTCTTTCATTCACTTTCAAATCCCAAGTTCAAATCTCCTCTCTCCATGGTGTTTACAGGTTGAGGGACCGATAGGTTCGTGCCCCATGTCCCATGTGTGGGGCATATCTTCATTGCTTGATAGTTATTCTATTCTCTTTCTTTGATTATGATTTCTAGTGATTTGATCATGTCTCTCTTGCTTCTTCTTTCCCTCTACCTGGATTTCACTTTCGATCCCGAGGGGGCAAACACATCATATCTTATTGGCTATCTCTTTCCTAAGTGTTTAGTACTGTTGCTACCAGGCTGACCATGCAAGATTTGCTATCTTTTTGCACTTCATTATTTGGAGTTAGATCGCTATCTGCTTGCCTTTTTGGCTATCTCTTGCCTTCTTGGCTGATCTATTCTTTGACATAATGTGTTCCCAGATCGATCACACATTAGTCAAAGAGGGGCAAATGTAATCACCTAAAAATGGTCATCTAGACTATTAGCCCCTTTTGCTAAATCATAAATTGCTTATTCTAGATCAAATCCTAGTTCTATCATTTATTCGATTATTTTCTATGGGCTAACCATCTTATCCTAAGTTTTTATTTATTTAAAAGGAATTCCCTCCCCTTTTATTAAATAAAAAGCTCCCACTTTTCCTCTTATCCTAAGTTGCACAAATAAAACACTATTCTTATTTTATAAAAAGAGAAAAAAATTAAAAAATAAAAATCTTATTTATTTAAGAGAACATGCTCCCTTTTAATTAAAAATCTCTTTTAATTAAATAAAAAAATCTTTTTAATGGAAACCACTTTTCTAAAAACAATAAATAAATAATAAAATAAAAATAAAAATAAAAAGACTTTTTGTCTTCACATGAATGCACACTTTCCAAGGTGAGTGGAATCTCTTTTTGCCTCTTAATCTCTTCCACATATCTTGTTGCCTCTTAATCTCTTCCACATATCTTTTTTGCCTCTTAACCATGTCCATTGATTTTGTGTCTTGAGAATCTTGAGCACATGGATCAACCAAGATTTAATTTCCACCTTTGATAATTTTTTTTGCCTCTTAATCTTGACTATCCGTTCATGTCTAAAATCCTTTAAAAGGAGGCTCTCTCCTCATTCTTAATCACTCATCTTTTCCATCTCTTGCAAATAATCCATCTTTTGCATGATTCATCCTCTTGGAGTCTTGGCATCTTAGCATCTTGGAGTCTTAGAGCTTCTCAATATTGGCATTTTGGAGCTATGGTATTCTTAGATCTCTCATATTGAAACATTGCATCATCATTTCATTTTTATTCTTGCATCATAGTTTAGTTTCATTATCATTGCATTCTTAATCTAGTTTCCTCTATGCTATAGATTAGCTCACATAGTTTAATTAGCAAGGATTTGTAATACTTCTATTTTTCATTTTTATAGCTTAGCTTGCATCTTCATTCTAGCATAGTATTGCATTGCATTCTCATTTAGATTTCTTGTGGATATTGGCATTCTTTCCCTTTTCTTCATTGAATCTCCCATTGCATGGTTTACTAGCAAGGTTATAGGCTTAATAGCTCTAGCTGAGAGCAAACTTAAAATACCCTTGCACTCCATACCTAGGGAGCTCTAGGTCACTTTCTCAAGGTTCCCCTCTCATGGATTCCCTTGGATATAATGACTTAGAGAAGTGCACTATTTAGAGTACATAGGTAAAATTTTGGCATTTCTCAGTCTTTGATGGTGATTCTCAGTCGAAGTTTGTTAGGATTCACCGATGGAGATCAGTGGTCTTGGTGGTGACTCTTAGTTGGAAGTTCTAGTGGATCTCTGTGGATGTTGGTCACTCAATGATTTCATGGTTTTTTTCTTGGTGCTTGGTTACCGATGAGGTCTTGGTGTTTATGCCTATTTCTTAGTTGTTGAAGTGGCTCGGTCACTGGAGGACTCGGTCACTGATGGGAGCTCATCCATTGAAGGAGACTTGGCACTTCTGGTGCTCAAAAATGTCAGTAGTTCTCGGTCGATGTTGTTGGTGCTCGGTAATTCTTGGAGAGCTCAGTTGGTGTGGATGCCTAGTGTATTTCCTGATGCTTGGTAGTTTGGCTTACCGATGGTTGTTCTTGGAGATTTAGCTTGGCTGACTGATGCATTTAATCTGGGTTGCATTCCTTGAGTTATGGATTGACCATTAGACATGTGGGGACCTAGATCTGGCATGTTGCATTATCCTATGTGGATCTGAAGGCTGACTTGGTGAATTAAATATTTGTGAAGTTATTTGTGAGCCGACTGATGTTTGGCATTTAATATTTGTATATTTGGGAGCCGACTGGCTTTTGGGATTTAAAGTGGAACCAAATGGTTGACAAGTTGAGGAAGAAATTCATTCTGGTGGATTATGAATTGGACATGTTTAAGAAGATGTAAGCTTTGAAGTAGACTAAAAAAATGGTACAGGAGTATACCGAGGAGTTTTATAGAATCCCGATTAGGACTGGTCATTCTGAAGTTGATAAAGAGAAGGTTGCTAGGTATGTCTATGGTTTGAGACCTAGTATTTAGGAAGAATTACTTGCTATGCAAATGACAACAATCAGTGATGCTTATCAGATGGCATTGAAGATTGAAGAGAAGTTGAATAAGAAGTATGAAGGTAAAAAAAGCAATAGGAACTGAGGTGGTAAATTGGTGAGACAGTTGCTGAGAGTAATGTGATAGAAAATCCTAAGACTAATGTGGGATCTAGCAGTGGTCAAGTTACTAAGAATGCTGGACAAAGAGAAAGGTGGAAGAATCAGTTCACCGGCACTTGTTATAACTATGGTGAAGCTGGTCATAGAAGTTGGCAGTGTCCTAAGAAAAGAGTTGCATTAGTTGCTGAAGAAGACATTGAGAATGTTCTAGAGAAAGGTGAATGTCTTGTCACTAGGAGATTATTTGCATGTGTCCATGAACTGGTGCAGAGAAGAAATTTGCTCAGAACTAGATGTAAGTGCGAGGATAAGGTATGTAATGTCATAGTTGATGGTGGCAGTTCTGAGAACTTTGTTTCAGATGAAATGGTTAGTAAGTTAAATTTGGAAATAATGAAACATCCTAATCCTTATAAGATTAGTTGGATACAAGATGTTTCTAAGGTTAGAGTTGAAGAACAATGCTTGCACTACAATATTTGGGGTCGAATTTCGATGCTGATTTGTGACGCCACTACAATTTGTGTTTGTTTTTTATGTTTTTTTTTCAAGTGCCCCCAAAGGTGTCATAATAGCGAAGATGTTGTCGTAATTGTGACACCCATGTGTTTATAAATAGAAAAAAGAAAAAGAAAGTGTCATTTGTAATTTCTGAATTCGAAGAGCTGTCACGAAGATGACATTGCACTTTTGCATGGCGCGAAGAGGGCATTCAAGTTTGGTGCATGCAAAGAGGCTAACACCATGTGGGAAGAGGGCACTAGCACTTGAGGTAGGCATTTGAGCTTTGTCTTCTCATTAAATCAATTTCAATGGCATTGTTTACATCTTAGCATTGTTAATAGTGACATTGTTTACATCTTAGCATTTGGAATGCTTGATGACTTGCGAGCTTTGAGAGCTAGGGCATCATTTCTATTACCTTCAAGGCATTGTGTGAAGTGTTTGATCTCCATTTATTTGTTTTTCTATTGATATTCACTATGTGGTACTCCCTATTTATGATCATTTCATGAGGAAATGTCTTGATGGCTTGCGGGCTGCAAGCTAGGGCATTATACATTATTTATGAGCTCACTATTGAATACTGGCATTGTTTACATCTTTTCATTTGGAATGCTTGCTGACCCATGAGGTTTGAGAGCAAGGGAATCATTTCTATTACCTTCAAGGCATTGTGTGAAATGTTTGATCTCTCTTTATTTGTTTTGTTATTGATATTCACTATGTGGTACTCCCCTTTTATGATCATTTCATGAGGAAATAAATTGATGGCTCATGGGCTGCAAACTAGGGCATGATACATTGTTCATGAGCTCACTATTTAATACTAGCATTGTTTACATCTTTTCATTTGGAATGCGTGATGACCTACGAGCTTTGAGAGCTAGGGCATCATTTCTATTACTTTCAAGGCATTGTGTGAAGTGTTTGATCTCTCTTTATTTGTTTTAGTGTTGATATTCACTATGTTGTACCCCCCGTTTATGATTATTTCATGAGGAAATGTCTTGATGGCTCATGGGCTACAAGCTAGGGCATCATACATTGTTCACGAGCTCACTATTTAATATTTGGCCAGACCATGTAAATGGTACTAGGCCAACCCAATCAGCCCAACAAAATGTGTCATGTTTATCTTTGTCAAATACACTCGTTCACCATTTTGTTCTTATTCTTCACACAAATATTACATCAAAAGTAATTGTAAACAATGATTCAAACAAAAAAGAAACAACTACAATAGATCAGACCCCAAAAGAATACAGTCAACTACAATAGCTCATAGTCTCAATGAAATAAATAGTGTATAAAACAATATATGGTGCACAACAGCAGCAAGCATGCAATGACAACAATAACATTGCATGATGCCTGAGCTCAAATTCAAAACAGTAAGTGTATTAATGTATGATCTAATAGCAGCAACCTCATTGATCATTACCTTTCACTCCTCCATCATTATAGAAGAGATAACTACCTACAACTAGGGCATCATGAATTGTTTATGAGCTCACTATTTGAGCACCGCATGCCCCTATTTGATTGGCCAGTGCTCAAACAGTGAGCTCATAAATAATGCATGATGCCCTAGCTTGCAGCCTACAAGACATCAAGACATTTCCTCATGAAATGATCATAAATAAGGAGTACCACATAGTGAATATCAACAACAAAACAAATAAAGAGAGATCAAACACTTCACACAATATATTTTGTTTTATAAGATTTTATTAAGACTAAATATATTGTTTTATGAGCTCACTGTTTGAGCACCTCATGTTCCTATTTGATTGGTCGGTGCTTTGTTTGTTATATTGATGCTATTAGATCAAATAGGGACATCAAATAGGGACATCAGTAATAAAATAATACACTATGTGGTACTCCCTATTTATGATCATTTCATGAGGAAATGTCTTGGTGGCTTGCGGGCTGCTGCAAGGTAGGGCATGATACATTGTTCATGAGCTCACTATTTAATATTAGCATTGTTTAAATCTTTTCATTTGGAATGCTTGATGACCTGTGAGCTTTTAGAGCTAGGGTATCATTTCTATTACCATCAAGGCCTTGTGTGAAGTGTTTGATCTCTCTTTATTTGTTTTGGTGTTGATATTCACTTTGTGGTACTCCTCGTTTACGATCATTTCATGAGGAAATGTCTTGATGGCTCGCGGGCTACAAGCTAGGGCGTCATACATTGTTCATGAGCTCACTATTTAATACTAGCATTGTTCATGAGCTCACTATTTAATATCTGGCCAGCCCATGTAAATGGTACCAGGCCAACCCAATTAGCCCAACAAAATGTGTCATGTTTATCTTTGTCAAATACACTCATTCACCATTTTGTTCTTGTTCTTCACACAAATATTGCATCAAAATTAATTGTAAACAATGATTCAAAGAAAAAAGAAACAACTACAATAGATCAGACCCCAAAAGAATACATTCAACTACAATAGCTCGCAGTCTCAATGAAATAAATAGTGTATAAAACAATATATGGTGCACAACAGCAGCAAGCATGCAATGACAACAATAATATTGCATGATAAAATTCAATACTCTTAGTTTTTATTCACATTGCACATGCATAATTGTAGATGAGGATTAGTAATAGGGTGCCAGTCATTTCTTAAATCCTTTGGATCTAACCCCATCTTTTCCTTCCTTCCAGGTTTTGGATCATACAAGAGCATACTGGATTGAAGCCCGGGTCAACACTTCATTACTTCAGGCAATGTCTGGTACCTTCATTATTTATGTTCATCCACTTATTTATATTTGAATTCATTCATATTCTTCTGAAAGTTGGCTATTAGCGACCATATATGATGATTCTTGATGTTTTTGGATCATTTGATGAAAATATGTAAAAGTTTCTTAAAATTTTATATTTTTTATTTCAATTTTTAAAATCATAAAATGAATAAAATTTTAAGATAAAAAATTAAGATAATCTTTGTCTTCACTTAAAACAAAAACATAGAGCTCATAAATCATGGTAAAAATATAAAGCTCATAAAACATGGTAAAAGAGGGCCCTAACTGTGGTAAAATGGGAAAGTTGCCACCTTGCACTGTTCTTCATATGACAGCTGCGAAGGAACTATGTTATAAAATTTCAAGGCATGAAATTTTATACTTTTTGACATCATACTTTTTTCTCCTTAGCATTGAGTTTACAATGTGGAAGACTTGAAGAAAATATATGTACAGTTATAAAATTTCATGCCTTGAAATTTGGCATGAAATTTTATAACATAGTTTCTTAGCATTTGATCTTTATATGGAAGCCATGGCTCAAGGTAGGCATTAGAGATTTGTCTTCTTATTAACTCAATTTCATTTTGATGGCATTTGTTGATTTAATGGAAAAATATGAATCTTAATACTGGCATTGTTAATATGAATATTCACTATGTGGTACTCCCCATTTATGATTATTTCATGAGGAAATGTCTTGATGGCTCGCGGGCTGCAAGCTAGGGCATCATGCATTGTTTATGAGCTCACTTTTTGAGCACCTCATGTCCCTATTTAATTGGTCAGTGCTCTATTTGTTATATTGATGCTATTAGATCAAATAGGGACATCAATAATAAAATAGGGACATCGGTAATAAAATAATACACTTACTATTTTGAATTTGAGCTCTAGCATCATGCAATGTTATTGTTGTCAAAATAGTAAGTGTATTAATGTATGATCTAATAGAAGCAACCTCATTGATCATTACCTTTGACTCCTCCATCATTATAGAAGAGATACCTACCTACAACTATATTTCATAATTCCTCCTTTGAAGTCATAGGTTAGTTTAACTATTGGACAATGAGCTGATAAGAGTTTCAAATATATTTGAATAAAAATTAAGAGTATTGAATTTTATCATGCAATGTTATTGTTGTCATTGCATGCTTGCTGCTGTTGTGCACCATATATTATTTTATACACTATTTATTTCATTGAGACTGTGAGCTATTGTAGTTGACTGTATTCTTTTGGGGTTTGATCTATTGTAGTTGTTTCTTTTTTCTTTGAATCATTATTTACAATTACTTTTGATGCAATATTTGTGTGAAAAATAAGAACAAAATGGTGAACGAGTGTATTTGACAAAGATAAACATGACACATTTTGTTGGGCTGATTGGGTTGGCTTGGTACCATTTACATGGCCTAGCTAGATATTAAACAGTGAGCTCATGAACAATTATCGTACTACTTACACTGTAATTTCTATCTCCACTTACAAAAATAAATTGTAGAGTTTCACTGCAATTTCTATGTCCACTGCCATTAAAATATATCACTCCTCCTGTTATATAGGCATCCTTCTCATTAAGTGTTTCAATTAAAATATATCACTCCTCCTGTTATATAATGTATATGCATACTTGTTTAAAATGTCATACTTGTTGCTCTTAAATATTATTACCATTTCACTCAAGTTTACATGACATTAAAGCCAAACCCAAAATGTATACATATGTGTAAGTATAGGAGAAGCTGGATTCTACAACTATTGAAAAAAAAAAAACTATACCAATAGCAGCTTACGAGAAACTATACTTGTGCTTATAACACCATACCTAAGCATCATAATGCTTATCATTTTCAAGCTTCAGCAAGGCTTCGTACCACACAGCATCCACAAATTTGTATGCAACATTGATTTAGGTTGGAGGTAAACTACATGTGTCATGTAAACAACATAGTTGAATTCAATCTCTTTTGGACATTTTCAAGAGTTTTCCCACCAATACAAGCATAAATAACACATTGACCATAATCTACAAACATTGTGTGGTATGAAATCTCACTAAAGCTTGAAATATATCACTCCTCATGTTATTGTTAAAATAAAATTCAAATATTTCTCAAAAAAATTATTCTTGTAGAATTAAGATATCCTTATCTCAATAATAAAACAATCTTTCATAATAGCTTTTGAATCACATTAACACACACCCATGTTCTGTAGCATAGTTCATTTTAGAACTATATGGCTTGACTATGCACATGCATAATTGTAGATGAGAATCAATAATAGGGTGCCAGACATTGCTTAGATCCTTTGGATCTAACCCCATCTTTTCCTTCCTTGCAGGTTTTGGATCATACAAGAGCATAATGGATTGAACCCCGGGTCAACACTTCATTACTTTAGGCAATATTTGGTACCTTCATTATTTATGTTCATCCACTTATGTATGTTTGCATTCATTCATATTCTTCTAAAATTTAATCTTTATAAGCTCATATTCAAAACAGTACGTGTATTATTTTATTACTGATGTTCGTATTTGATCTAATAGCATCAATATAACAAACAGAGCATCAGCCAATCAAATAGGGACATGAGGTACTCAAACAGTGAGCTCATAAAACAATATATTTAGTCTTAATAAAATCTTATAAAACAACATATATTGTGTGAAGTGTTTGATCTCTCTTTATTTGTTTTGGTGTTGATATTCACTATGTGGTACACCCCGTTTATGATCATTTCATGAGGAAATATCTTGATGGCTCGCGGGCTACAAGCTAGGGCATCATACATTGTTGATGAGCTCACTGTTTAATACTGGCATTGTTTACATCTTTTCATTTGGAATGCTTGATGACCTACGAGCTTTGAGATCTAGGGCATCATTTCTATTACCTTCAAGGCATTGTGTGAAGTGTTTGATCTTTTTTTATTTGTTTTGTTGTTGATATTCACTATGTGGTACTCCTCGTTTATGATCATTTCATGGGGAAATGTCTTGATGGCTTGCGGGCTGCAAGCTAGGGCATCATGCATTGTTTATGAGCTCAATGTTTGAGCACCTTATGGTCCTATTTGATTGGCTAGTAATCAAACAATGAGCTCATAAATAATGCATGATGCCTGAGCTCAAATTCAAAATAATAAGTCTGTTATTTTATTAAGACTAAATATATTATTTTATTAATATTTTATTAAGAAAAAGTATTTTGGATTGGTTTTATGTTGTTTTATAAGATTTTATTAAGACTAAATATATGATGTAAACTCATAATTATACTTGATATATATACTTCAAAGGAGGAATTATGAAATATAGTTGTAGGTAGTTATCTCTTCTCTAGTGATGGAAGAGTGAAAGGTAATGATCAATGAGGTTGTTGCTATTAAATCATACATTAACACACTTATTGTTTTGAATTTGATCTTAGGCATCATCCAATGTTATTGTTGTCATTGCATGCTTGCTGCTATTGTGCACCATATATTGTTTTATACACTATTTATTTCATTGAGACTGTGAGTTTGGTTTTTCTTTTAGAGGTGTATGGCTTGACTATGCACATGCATAATTGTAGATGAGGATTAGTAATAGGATGCCATTCATTGCTTAGATATTTTTTATCTAACCCCCATCTCTCTTTTCTTTGCAGGTTTTGGATCACACAGGGGCACACTAGATTCATACCCGCGTAAAAAATTTATCATTTCAGGCAATGTCTGGCACCCTTATTATTTATGTTCATCCTCTTATGTATGCCTGTACTCTTGCATTTTCTTCTGAAAGTTATTTTCCTTGTATAGTATATACAAGTTATTTTTCATATATATACATGTAATCTTTAGATGCAAAAATTTATTTTCCTTTATATGTATCTTTGCATGAAATGAATACAAATTAAACAAGATCGTCTAATAATACAAACTAGGGTACTGTAGTCACTCATCTAGTATTTAGTTCCCCAAACCATTACTAAGTATTGAACATAAGTATAAGTCCCCAAATCTATTATTCTATGTGCATAAAACAATATATGGTGCACAACAACATCAAGCATGCAATGACAACAATAACATTGCATGATGCCTGAGCTCAAATTCAAAATAGTAAGTGTATTAATGTATGATCTAATAGCAGCAACCTCATTGATCATTACCTTTCACTCCTCCATCATTATAGAAGAGATAACTACCTACAACTATGGCATCATGCATTGTTTATGAGCTCACTGTTTGAGCACCTCATGTCCCTATTTGATTGGCCAGTGCTCAAATAGTAAGCTCATAAATTGCGACACCCATTTGGTTATAAACAAAAAAAAAGAAAAAGAAAGTCTCATTTGTAATTTTTGAATTCAAAGAGGTGCCACGAAGATGACACTACACTTTTGTGTGGTGCGAAGAGGGCATTCAAGTTTGGTGTGCGCAAAGAGGCCGACACTGTGTGGGAAGATCACACTTGCACTTGAGGTAGGCATTCGAGCTTTGTCTATTTGATCATAAATGGGGAGTACCACATAGTGAATATCAACAACAAAAAAAATAAAGAGAGATCAAACACTTCACACAATATATGTTGCTTTATAAGATTTTATTAAGACTAAATATATTGTTTTATGAGCTCACTGTTTGAGCACCTCATGTACCTATTTGATTGGTCGGTGCTCTGTTTGTTATATTGATGCTATTAGATCAAATAGGGACATCAGTAATAAAATAATACACTATGTGGTACTCCCTGTTTATGATCATTTCATGAGGAAATGTCTTGGTGGCTCATGGGCTGCTGCAAGCTAGGGCATGATACATTGTTCATAAGCTCACTATTTAATACTAGAATTGTTTACATCTTTTCATTTGGAATGCTTGATGACCTGCGAGGTTTGAGAGATAGGGCATCATTTCTATTACCTTCAAGACATTGTGTGAAGTGTTTGATCTCTCTTTATTTGTTTTGGTGTTGATATTCACTATGTGGTACTCCCCGTTTATGATCATTTCATGAGGAAATGTCTTGATGGCTCATGGGGTGCAAGCTAGGGAATCATACATTGTTCATGATCTCACTATTTAATACTAGCATTGTTCATGAGCTCACTATTTAATATCTAGCCAGGCCATTAAAATGGTACCAGGCCAACCCAATCAGCCCAACAAAATGTGTCATGTTTATCTTTGTCAAATACACTCGTTCACCATTTTGTTCTTGTTCTTCACATAGATATTGCATCAAAAGTAATTGTAAATAATGATTCAAAGAAAAAAGAAACAACTACAATAGATCATACCCGAAAAGAATACAGTCAACTACAATAACTCACAGTCTCAATGAAATAAATAGTGTATAAAATAATATATGGTGCACAACAGTAGCAAGCATGCAATGACAACAATAATATTGCATGATTCTCGAGCTCAAATTCAAAAAACTAAGTGTATTAATGTATGATCTAATAGTAGCAACCTCATTGATCATTATCTTTCACTCATCCATCATTATAGAAGAGATAACTACCTACAACTAGGGCATCATGCATTGTTTATGTGCTCATTGTTTGAGCACCTCATGTCCCTATCTGATTGGTCAGTGCTCAAATAGTGAGCTCATAAATAATACATGATGCCCTAGCTTGCAGCCTGCAAGCCATCAAGACATTTCCTCATGAAATGATCATAAACGGGGATTACCACATAGTCAATATCAACAACAAAACAAATAAAGAGAGATCAAACACTTCACACAATATATGTTGTTTTATAAGATAATATTAAGACTAAATATATTATTTTATGAGCTCACTATTTGAGCACCTCATGTCCCTATTTGATTGGTCAGTGCTCTTTGTTATATTGATGCTATTAGATCAAATAGGGACATCAATAATAAAATAATGCACTTACTATTTTGAATTTGAGCTTATAAAGATTAAGATATCCTACTATTTTGAATTTTTATGTTCTTTGAGCCAATGAAATTTTTATCATCATGATGAAGTAATAATGTATTAAATTTCTTACTTATGTCCCTATTCAATTTTAATTTTATAGTGAATTCATGATTTATAATTCAGTTGTAGCAGCTCAATGTGTTTGAACTCAAGAATACCCCTTACTTGGTTTCCTACAAAGCTTTTGGCAAAATTTGTTAGAAAATGAGAAGCTATGAGAAGGTGACATGAAGCTAATGAAAGGAGGCATCTCCAATTTGTTTTGTAGATATACACATTAAGGATCATGTCAGATAATACAAGAGAATTCGATCAAAATAGGGAGACAATCGCTAGATTGTTGTCTAAATTTCAAAGAGAACACAATGACAAATATTATTGTCCATGCAAGAGTTGTAACAGCTTAAAGACAAGAAGAATCAAAATCAAAATAGCAAAGAGACATTGTAGGGAGAATGGTCACATGGAAGGGGGGTTTGATTATAATCCAGTGGTAAGTTTTTTGTTATATTGTTTTCACAATTAATATACATATGAACCATGGAAGGAGGTTTGATTATCATCATTTGTATATAGGTCGATCTCCCCAGTGTGAATATAGAGGATGATCCTATAGAAGATGATGATCATGCACTAGAAAACACATTTGAAGATGATGATATGAATGCATTGATTGTTGACACATTTGGTACTAGTGCTGCTAGTGCTACTGCTGCTGATGATGATGATGATTATGATGAGGATGACATTGACGATGTCCATGATATACCTCTACTTGAGAAGGTGCACACGACCCTTTACAAAGGCTCCCAATCTACTCTTCTCTTTGTTGTATTATTGTTGGTGAATTTAAAAGTTATGAATGGTTTATCCAACATAGCAATGTCACATATGCTAAGGTTTTTCATATATGTCATTATAGTCTATAAAAGGTGAAACATGTACCATTAAGATTGTTTATAGTAATGACTTATATTATTTGTTGCGAATTGATAGGTAACTTTCTTTACCACCATCAAATTTTCTCCATCACTCGTATCGAGAATTATGTGCCACTATGAAACATATTGGAATGAAGTATCAAACAATAGATGCTTGTCCTAAAGATCATATTATTTATTGTAAAGAACAAAAAAATGTAATAGAATACTCTGAATGCCATATGAGCAGATATCAAGATGATCAAGTGACAAAAAAGGTGTCTCGCAAGGTTCTTTATCATGTCCCCATTAATCTATGTCTGAAATGATTATTCAAGTGCAATAGCTTGGCACAATTTATAGATTACCATGCACGTGACAAGAGTCAAGATGACATTATTCGAATGCCTATATATGGTTCATCATTTATGGACATAGAGAAAAAGTGGCCACACTTTAAAGAGGAACCTCAAAATCTCAGGCTTTCTCTAGTAGCAGATGGTGTCAATCCGCATGGAGAGATGAGATCCGTTTGCTCGGTGTGGCCTATTTTTGTTATAAACAATAACCTTCCTTCATGAATGTCAATAAAGAGGGAGCACATTATGTTGGAAATGATTTTTCTAGGTATCCTATTATTTTATAGTTATCTACATGTAATTATAAGTGTTGGAGTGAAATGGCCACAATAATTATCTGATGTTGTTGTTAATTAAACTAGGTTAGTACCAAGTGAAAGATATGAATGTATATATTGCACCTCTTATCGATGAGTTGTTGGTGTTATGGAATGGTTTTACTATGTATGACATCTCCCGACCAATTATACAAAGAGAATTTCAATTCCATGCAATGCTTGTGTGGACAATTCATGATGCTCTAGGGTTGACACATTTCTGTGGTATGTTATGGTGAATTCTAGTTGTACGTAATAATTCAAATTCTAAAAATATACATATTTAATCCAATTTTATTGTTATCTTGTAGGTCTTCAAACAAAGGGAAAATTTTCATGTCCAATGTGCGGTCCAAAGATGAAATCTCGTCATTCCAAAAGTTTAAGAAAATAGGTGTTTGATGAGTATAGGCAGTTCCTCCCTAGAAATCATAAGTATCAAAGTATAGAAAGTCATATTTTCAATAGGAAAGAAGAGACTACATCAAAGCTCCGAAGAATGACACCTCACCTATGGCAATTGGAATATAATAGAATTCAACATAATATCATTCCATGTAATGGTCGATGTTTGAAAATTATATATTTTGATTGTGTTTTGTTGGCTAATTATGTAGTTGATGATCTTGAAGGTCGTGAAGGCATCACCGACCAACTTCCAAAAGGACTAAAATGTTATCCCATAGAATTTAGTAGGCTGCCCTACTATGAACATCTACAAATTGTGCATTTGTTTGATACTATGCATATTAGAAAGAATGTAACAGAGACACTATGAAAAATATTGGATGGAAGGCATGATAAAGAAAAACTTGGCAAAATTTGTAGTGGCATTCATGATTCCAATCATGCAATGAAAAATATCATTCAATCAAATAGCAATGGAGACCAGAATAATGCAAGTGCTCTTCCTTGGTTATTAACAAAGCAACAAAGTAATGCCATAAAAGAAGTGATTCAAAAATTTTGATTTTCTGCAGGATTTGCTGTGAGTATAAGCAATCTCATATCAAAGAAAAATGATTTTGGGTCAAGGATAAAAATGCATGATTGGCATACCTTCATCAAGGTAAGTCATAGTCTTTTTTATTTACAATATATTTGTGTAATTGCATTCAATTTTCATTGTATGAAATGATCAGTTGACAATTGTTGCAGTATTTTCTACCCTTATCTCTCCCAGAGAACTTTGACAATTATATCAAACAAGTGATACATGGTCTTGGAAAATACATGAGGTAAGCAATGATATTTTTTCAATATATCAAACAATAATATCAAACAAGTAATATATTATAAAGTCTCGTATTTATATATTTATGTCTTGAATCCCTTGTAGGTGGTTGTCATCTAAAGAAATCCATAAAGAAGATATAAAATATTGGAAGAAAATTTTTTGTCAATTATTGTGTGAAATGCAAAAGTGTTTACCTCTAGCTTTTTTCAATGCACAAGAACACTACCTTATACACCAAGTTGAGGAGATTGAATTATGTCATGAACCTGTACATGCTAGGTCAATGTGGATGGTTGAGAGACACTTGAAATTTTTGAAGGGTTTGGTATGAAAAAAAGAACGTCCCGAGGGTTCTATGGTTGAGGGATATATGGTATACCAGATGATGGTGTACGTTACTCAATATCTTCCTAATCTTGCAACAAAGACCCATATAGATTGCATTTGGGATCTCAACTCAATTAAAATTTTTGAAGGGGAGTACTTGGTGGGCAATGGTAGATTTAGGAAACTAAAAGGTAATAAATTATGAGATGTTATTGTAGTAAATTAATTCTTAATCTTCAAAATAAATCTTTTGTAAGTCATCTATTCACTTTTGTACAGCTGCTAAAGAGTGGGATGCAATACATTTGTTTATTATAAACAATCAAGATTGGATGATGGCATGGATTGAATGATGTCAACATGATGGTCATAGATTAACATGAGAATTTGTGTCTTCATTGGTTATACAAGCTCATCGCAATGGAGATCCCAATGTTACACAAAAGGAAATAGATTTAGCATACGGTTTAAGAGATCACCAGGTACTTATAAATTTGTTAATTAATCAATCGTATGTTTTTCAACTCGTGATGCAATAATTTATACATGTTTGACATTATTGCAAGTGAAACACCACAAGGCTATGTTTTGCCATTGTTATAAATTTAGCATCAAAAAGTTGGATGACACGAAGAGAACTTGTGATTTTGGGATAAGTGTAGTGTTCCAGGTGACTAATATTTCATCTAGAAATGACTTACATCTTTGAGAGTCACAAAATTGATACTATGGTATTTTAGGTGATATACTTGACTGTGACTTCAATTCCTTCAAATTAATTCTTTTCGTTGTGAAATGGTACAGACTATGACTCAATAAAAATGATCCTGATAGAACTATTATTGAACATGACAATGGATTTCCAATGATTAATATAAGGTTGTTTGAGCCAGTTGGAGAAGAGCCCTATGTTCTTCCAAGCCAATGTGAGTAGGTATTTTACTCAGAGATTTCATATAAACCAGGTTGGTCATTTGTTGTTAGACATGATCCAAGAGGAAGACCGATAACGTATAATGTGATGGAAGAAGATACCAAGGAAGATGAAGAAGTGGAAGATGATGTAGAACTGGATCCTGATCGAGAGCTAGTCGAAGAAGAATATGAAGAAGAAGAAGACGATGATGCTTCTACTAATGATGATGATGCTACTACTGATGCTACTACTAATGAGGATGATGTTGCTACTGATGCTACTACTGATGATGATGATGATGATGATGAAGATGATGATGATGATGATGCTGATGGTGATGATGACAATGATGAAAATAGTGGTGGTGATGATGTCATCGATGACGATGATCTTGATGATGAGATGGATGAAGAAGAATATCAATGACATGAATGAAATGTACAATTATGCCACATGTTTGGCATGTTCTAATGATTGTGTTATATGTACTACTATTATTCACCTTTTTTTATATGTCCTACTTATATATCTTTGATCTTTTGTTAAGAGAAATTTCATTCTAAAAGAGTGTATTTAATCTCTATATGCTTAAACAACCTCACTAGTTAAGATTGTTCTCATTTGTAGTGGGCATGACAAGAATCAAATCACTTGAAAGACACCATTATTTAGACATGCACAAATTAGTGACATGATTAAGAAAATTACCTTTCTTTACAATTGCATGGTTGTGTTTGGTTTGTCATTTTGTTTTGAGTGTCTAGTGCTTTAAACCAAAGACTTCGACTTAGCCAAAAAATGTGCACGTCTACATTAGTATGTTTCTTTTTATTGTAATTATAATTAGTATGAATGAACAAAATAAAGATAATGCAATATTTGTGATAATGCAATGTTTGTCGAAATAGCATCGATGACTTCGGTCAATGTGCCTATGTGTCAATGTGGTGTTGGCCCATGCATGTTGAAGATGTCACGCACAAGTAATCTTGGGCATCAATTTTGGGTTTGCCCAAATAGGAAAAAGTTCTGGATACGTAATTATATTTTATGTTTAAAAATAATGTGACAACTAATGATTTCATGAAGTATTTCATCAAGGAAATACTAGATGTCAATACTTTCGATGGGTTGATCAAACTGTTAGCACCTACAATAATTTTCATGGTTGTATAGTTTTTTCCCTAGTCTCTGCAATGGTTTTTTGTGCTCTGTCCCATAAATTCAAAATTTATAGCCATTGGAAGGGTTAAACCCTAGACTGTCTTGGCCCTATTCTATTTAAGCGTTACTTTTTCGGTCACTAAAGTCCCAATTAACCATGTGCCAAATTCCCTATGACCACTTCACATGTTATGTCATTAGGTTACTTTATCGGGACCCCTTTTAATTTTTCTATCAAAGCCTAAGTCTCCCGTTAATATTTCCTAAGTTTCACCTTTAAATTTGTGTGGCTTTCATTATTCCGCAAGGTTCCCTATTGTCAGAGTTTCTGACATGTGATATAGCGATGAGCGGACATCTGTTAGGTCGGGCCTAGTCTCAGTCTCTTTTAATCCTATGGCGGGCACATGATCTCATAAAATCTTCTTCCCCCATGAGATCATGTGCCAGCCATCCAATCTGCCAGTGGTATGATGTTCCTCAATGGGACCATTTTCCAGGTGTTGCCAAGTTGTGGTGTTCTGATTGGTCAGCATGGATAGTGACAGGGATGTGTCAGTGGGGCCGGTGTCAGAGGAATCTGTAGGGTTGCTAGCAGTGCAGGTAGATCTACGGTGGTTGTATGATCGCATGGAATCTTTCCATAATATGCAATCATACGCTGATCATCCGATTAAGGGGGCTTGTATGCAGTGGGTCTGATATGCTACATGGTGCTAAGGTGCTCAATTTTCATTGGCTGAGAAACTAGTGATGTGGTGGAGACTTTTCAAATGACTTTATGACTGTCGCAGAGATTAATGAGAATTGCTCGATCTACCGGGAAGAAATAAGATCAACGGTCATGTTTTAAACTTGAGCTGATAACCATTTTCATTTAAATTCAAATCTTCTGCAAAGTTTTTGCTAGGGTTTGAAGCAGTAAGCCGTATAAAACAAAGTGGTGGTTCAGAATTGATTTCTCCAAGACATTTGGAGTTGGAAAATGATGTAGAAGACATAGGTTATCGCAAAGATCTGATTTTATCATCCTGGGGTGCCATGCCGAGTAAATACAAAGGACTGTTATTTGACACAGGTGGATAGAATTTTGATTAATGTTAGAGATCTCCATGTTATGTACATGCAAGATCTATGGTTGGCTCTGGCATTAATTTTTTTTTGCTTGTAACAAGAAATCAATTAAAATTGTATCTGCAGTTATCCTAGAATATGAAACTAATTATTTGTACCTCAAATTTCATTTGATTCTCCTGGGTTTCTAGGCTTTTCTTGCATTCTTTTATTTCTTGTTCAACCTAGTTGTTGAGGTTGTTGCAGACCTAATTTTTCCCTAAATGATCCTTTGCTTGTTGCAATCCTTGTTCCTATAAAAGTATTTTCAAGATCATTTAGAGGGGTTGGAGTTTGAGTTTGAGTTTTCTTTTGTGAGCTAGTTCCATTAATGTTCTGCCCTGTAAATATTTCCTTCTTCTCTGCATATAGAGTGTTCCCTCTTTCCTTTCTAGTTTTGAGAATATAATACAAATTGTAATAGTCTATCTTATGTATGAGATTTCAATATATTTGTACTGCTATCAGATTGTCTCCATTTGAGTTTTAGGCTTATTGACTAAAACATCAAGGGTGTTTTAGCCTTTCTATTTGCATTTCCTATGTGTCTACAATAGAGTTGTTTTCATAGAAACAACTAAATTTAGGACTAGTTTTCAGATGTGTATGAGCTAGGGTATCAAGGGTATCTCATGCTTGTCTTTCAGTGGATGTTGATTAATGTATTACTTGTTTATAGGTCTCTTCCAAGGGAAGGGTTAAAATCCTTTGAATAGGTGATAGCATATTTGGGTACACAGGTGGATTGTTGAAGTGAGATCTGATCAATGGTGTATGTTTGGTGTAAGGCACTAACATATTAGGATGTATTGTATTTTTTTTCATAGCTCTCTATTGTAGTGAGGTATTTGACTCTGTTGCCCATTGGATAAGGCACTGGTCTATGAGAGACTTAGGGTATTTCAGGGGTCCATTCAACCCAACATCAAATCATTCAAATGAGAACACTTATCCTTTCATATTGATAGTAGTAGTAGGAGGTCCATTCTAGTTTTTAGACTTATTCCATGCAAGTAGGTTATTGCATTAGGTTTGGTTCATTAGGGTATAGGATACCTATAGGGGTTTGATAACTATTCCATAATAATCTATCTGTAGGCCTTTTGTTTATCAAGAAGAGTCATGAGTGTGTAGACAAGGCAATACCCACCTGAGTGATGTGGAGCTCAAAGAAGGAGGATTCCTTTTAATCCTGATTAATTAGATTGTTTCTTGTCAAACTTGAGTGCACAATCTGAGAATCAAGCCCATATATTTATTCAAGTTTGGTCCTACAAGGAAAATCTCTAACACAAACCACATTTACATCTACCCCATCTACATCTATACCTGATATAGGAAATGAGTGCAACTTGTGCAAGGTTCGAGAGGCAACTAGTGCCGCCAAGATTGCTTCAATGGAAAAAGTAGAAATCATATTTTTGCAATGCCTTCTTTGTGTAGTTTATGCACTACTTTTTTGGGACCATATGCATAAATGTGGTTAACAAAGGGCTATTGTAGATACTAAATGTTTTTTAAGAATTTCTAGTAGATACACATAAAGAACATGCACATAAACATGACAAATGAGAAACATAAATGTAGATATCAAAATAGCTGACAAACATAAATGTAGGCATCATAATCACAATTTTTTAGAGACACAACATAATTGAATGGTATACCCAGATGATGCAACACAACTATATATCACTTCTCTGGTTCCAAGTTTACACTGTGGTAAACAAAATCCATAGATAAAGAATAAATTTAGAGAGCGGAGGAGAGCAAGAACAACCAAAGTAATATAGGTCCCTATATTATTTTGGTCATTATTGCTCTCCTCCTGTGCTCTCTAAATTTATTCTTTATCTTTGGGTTTTGTTTACGTAGTGTAGACATGGAATTGGAGGAGTAGTTGCATTGCATCATCTGGGTATACCACTCAATTATGTTGTGTTTCTAAAAAATTGTGACCATGATGCCTACATTTATGTTTCTTAGCTATTGTGTCCCAGGACCCCTTATGATCCTTTATGACCCTTTACGACCCCTAAGAATACATCTTAGAGATCTTAAAATGTCGTAAAGGGTCATAAGAGGCTCCTAGGAGGGGTCAGATGAGCTTCCACCTTCACGTGGTTGACCCTATTAAGTAGAGAATGTTAAACTATTCTTGAAATAAAGAGAAGCTCAATAATTTAAGATCTCAATCCATGTACAACAAATATATATCGATCCATCTCAGTGGCTACCAAATCAATAAATCTCTGTCAAGAACCCAGTCGCAAAGAAACACCATAGACTGCACTACGAACCTGCTGTGAAGAGACATTCAATGTCTCATAAGTTGCATCAAACAATCTAGTTTATGTAATCTAAGTCTCTCATCTTAGTTCATGAAGAAGAAGACTTATCCCAAGTCATCATGGACACCATAGTGATCTATGAATCTCTAATGTGCAAGTTCTGCACATCGCTCTCTCGACATCACACCTAACTCATTTGAAACTATGGAAAAAATGGTAGATGATCCAAGCAATCCCTCACAACCTGATCTCAACAACAATGCAAAGAGTAGCTTGATTCTGTCTTCAAGCCGATCAATGCATAGTCTACTCAAACTCCAAGTCAAGTCACTACTACACTCCATAGGAACAAAGCACATTAGATTTAGACCAAAGAAGTCAAGAAGTTGCTCGAATTAGATCCAAATGCAATTAGGTCCACATATATCCCATGAACACATAAGGAAGAATGCATCTCTGATCGCCACACTAGCTTCTTGTGCTAGAGCCGTTGCTATCACAAGTCTTGATTCGATAGGATCCATTCGAAATCCAAGTCTCTAGACTCGACTCAATAATCCATGAGCCGCTACTGCAAAGTTATCTCAAAATGATCCATAACCAAATCATGAGTAGGAACTAGATTTGCAAGAACATAGTTCTGAATCGACAAATATATATATATATATTTTTTAAAATGATTGTCGTCGTAGCTACGATAGCCTCACAATAGTGATGGTTAGCCATCGCAAACATCCAACATCTAGACATCACATTGGCAGCATCGTTGTCGAAAAAAACCATAAACGATAGACATCTGTCATAAATGTCCAACACATGTTCATCGCATGTACAACATAGTCATTGTTACAAACCATAAATGATGGATATCCATCATAAACTTCCGACAAATGTCCATTGCATTAATAGCATTTTTGTTGGTGAACAAGTCACAAATGATGGCTATCCATCAGAATATTTTGACGGGTTGCCATCATTTGTATTTGTTGCGATGGATAGGCATCACAATTTCAATGACCACAAATAGGTGCGATGATAGGTTCACTTTGTTGGCACCCTCTTTTTGCGATGACCGTGGTTGTTGTAATTATGATGCTTAACAAAACCATTGGTTTTTCTAACTACAAAACTACAATGCGGGGTGGTGTCGCTTAATTGATAGTATACTGTCTAAATTCAGACGTTCGACCATCATAAAAAGGTCTCAAATGTACTAGTGTTGGTTAAGTTTCAGATTGGATCTTACCATGATGAGATATTGTGTGATGTATTGCCTATGGATGCTTGTCATCTGTTGCTCGGTAGACCCTGGCAATTTGACAGGAATGTTTTTTTTTATGGTCATGCTAATACCTATGTGGTTAGGCATGAGGGAGATTGGCATAAGCTGATACCTTTACAGGAGACATGGGTTAAGGGATGTGGAGTTATCAGGTGTTATCCTTATGACAAACCTCAGGAGTAGAAGGTTTGTGAACCTATTCCTA
The DNA here is from genome assembly GCA_027943335.1 of Chamaecyparis obtusa. Taxonomy (NCBI): domain Eukaryota; kingdom Viridiplantae; phylum Streptophyta; class Pinopsida; order Cupressales; family Cupressaceae; genus Chamaecyparis; species Chamaecyparis obtusa. The sequence continues at coordinate 28,053 of BSBK01005551.1, read as the reverse complement.
TTAAGTCTAGCTGGAAGGAGAAGGAGAATGATATCTCTAAAGAGTTTGTTGAGATTAAGAGATAAATGGTCTTGTTGGCAGAGATGGTACAATAGATGGTGACATTTGTGACATGGAAAGATGCAGATGATACTAAGTTGATTGATGAGTTTGGAAGGGATGAAGCTTATCGAGGCACCGATGTGATCGGTAGTGGTCAGATTTGATTGCTATCAGTTACCAATCGAAAGGATAAGAAAAGTGGAAAGAAGAAGAACTTTCTGCATGAGATAGTGAATGAAGTGAAGACTACATGGGATGAAGGACAAGAAGAGATTTGGGTAAAGAATAGATTCAGCATACCTATTCTGATTCCCTTGAGGCATTCCTGATTTCCTTATGAGAAAATCTTTCTTACCCAGATTGTCTGATGCAGGAGCATCCTAGGATTCTTGGCAATCTTGTATCAACCAAAAATATGTTTGTCTTTGAAGGTAGATTGTTAGTTTGGATCTTGTTTTGGTGGAGTTCTTTCTCAGTTTGGGAGACTGGTTGCTCAGTTTATGTGGTTATCAGGGTGCTCGGTCTCTAAAGAATGTTTGGTGACTAAAGGCATCAGTTCACTGGTGCTTGATGATAACTGTGTTCATCAGTCATGCTTGGCATGGTCAGTCGACTAGTGCTCGGTTATTTCCTCTATTGCTCAGTGTTCTTTCTTACCGACTAGATTGTTTGGATAGATCAGCTTGGCTGACTGGTGCATTTAATTTGGGTCGCACTCCTCATGTTATGGATTAACTGTTGGACATGTGGGGACCTAGATCTAGCATGTTGCATTCTTCTATGCGGATTTGATGACCATTGGGGCTATCTTTGAGAGTTTATTTATTTTGTAAGGCTATGTGAGAGCCGACTGATATTTTAGCATTTAATATTTGTTTGTAAGGGTTTATTGTTTCATCAGCCAACTTGTGGCTAGGAATCAATATTTATAGGATGCTTGGGTAGTTTTTTAGGTAGAAGATTGTTGGAAGAAAGGCTAGTAGCCTACGAGCTTAGGAGCAGGAAGATTACTTGGAAGTTTGAGTACAAGTTTAGATCTTTCCTGGGTGCCTACCAGTGTGCTGTGTGTTACAGACCTGGGCTAGCTAAATGCTGATGTTGGGGAAAAGATTTGGATCCTGTGAGTTTTTGTATACTGTTACTTGCATTGTAATTGGCTGTAACTTGGAAGGCCTTACAGCTCGACACATTGCATGTAATCAGTAATTTGATGAATAAAGACTTCTATTTGATTTCATATCTTTTATTGTTATTGTGTATTTCCGCTGCATATTAGTTTGGCTACAAGGTCAGTCAATCCTTAATTGGATCCACTAGCCTTGACTGCATTAGATGATGATGTTGAAACTACTTCGTATGTTAGAAGAAACAAAAATGAATGGCTGATTGATATGGGTTTCTCTCATCACATGACATGAGATAAAAGTAAGTTTGTGTCACTTGAATAATATGATGGTGGTCCTGTTAGGTTTGGTGGTGATAAGGATTCATATATTGTTGGTAGAGGTTCTATTAATTTTTATGGTATGAATAATACTGATAATGTCTATTATGTGAAGGGTTTATGTCATAATATCTTGAGTGCTAGATAGATGTATGAGAATGGATATGATGTTGTTTTCAAGAATGAAGGGTGTGAGATTTAGAAGAGATCTGGAAATATGATTGCAATTGGAAAAATGACTGGAAGGAATATGTACCATCTTGAAGTTTCTTCACAAGGATGTTGTTTACTATCTTAGAGTGATCACAGTTGGCTTTGGCACTAGAGGATGTGCCATATCAATTTTGATAATTTGTTAATAATAAGTCTATCATGTACAGTAAGAGACTTACCTATATTATGCAAACTAGACAATGTTATCTGTAAAGGATATCGGAAAGGAAAACAGAGGAGAGAATCATTCAAGGAAAAATATGATTCATCTACTAGTTTATGGGATCTAGTGCACTTCGACTCGTGTGGTTCTACAAGAACCATAAGTTTTCAAGGTGAGATATACTTTATACTTTTCATTAATAATTATTCAAGGTTGACTTGGGTTGCATTTTTAAGAGAAAAATGAAAGACATTTGAAAAGTTTAAAATATTCAAGGCTAGAGTTAAAAATGAATGTGGTAGAAATATTAAATGCTTGAGATTTGCTAAAGGAAGATAATTCACTCCTAATGTGTTTGAATTTTTTTTGTGAGAAACATGGTATTAAGAGATAGTTTTTAGTGGCAAGAACACCAATAGAAAAATGGTGTAGTGGAAAGGATGAACTAGAAAATTCAAAAAGCACCAAGGACTATGTCAAAGGAAGTAAGTTTATTGGACATTTACTTGAGAGAAGTAGTACATACTTCTATAGACACATTGAAAAAAAAATTGTACTAGAGGAGATATGACAAGACATCATATGATTTATGGCATGGAAGAACACCTACAATTAAGTATTTCAAATATTTGAAAGTAGATGTTACATTCAGAAAGATGAAGACAATCATGGAAAATTTGACAATAGAGCTAATGAAGGCATATTTCTAGGATATTCTACAAAGAGAAAACCATACTAGTTTTACTGCAAAAGATTGAATAAGATTGTGAAAAGTGTGAATGTGAAGGTTGATAAATATTTTTAGAAGACTCTTGAGAGACATATTGAGTATGAATATGATATGGAGGACAAAGGAAAAAATGATAAGAAAGAGGAGGAAGAGACACAACTGGCATTGACATTTGCAACTAATAAACCAAGGTATGTATAGAAAAACATTTAGAGAATTGGATTATTGGTGATAAAAATAGAGGAGTTGTCACTAGAAGTAGAGAAACACAAGATCATTCTTTTTTGTGTTTGCTTTTGGAGATTGAGCCTAAATCTATAGAAGAATCATGTAATGATTAGAATTGGGTTAAAGTAATGAAGGGAGAAGTTGATCAAATTGAGAAGAATCAAATATGGGAACTTGTGCCTAGACTAGTTGATAAGAATGAGATTAACACTAAATGGGTTTACCGAAACAAGCTAGAAGAGAATTGTAGGGTAATAATAAAAAAGGAAAGGTTAGTATGAAAGGGTTACATTAAAATTGAAGGAATTGACTTTGATGAGACTTATGCCCCTATTTCTTGGATGGAGGCAATTCATATATTTATAGCTTTTGTAGCATACATAGATTTTAGGGTTTTTGAACAAATAGAAGGATTCAGATCAAAAGATGAACCAAATATAGTATGAAGATTGAAGAAGGCATTTTATAGATTTAAGTAGGCACCAAGAGCCCAGTATGGAAGGTTGGATAAGTATCTGATTGGTCAAGGTTTTCAAAAAGGTTATACAGATAGAAATTTATACTTCAATATTTATTCAGATTAGATTCTAATTGTTGTTGTTTATGTTGATGATATCATTTTTGAAAGAAAAGATAACTTATGCAATTTATTTGTAGAAGAGATGCAGAAGGAGTTTGAGATGTCTCTGATTGGTGAGATATATTTATTTCTTAGATTACGGGTAAATCAGAGTAGTAAAGGTATTTTCATTTCTTAGTCCAAGTATGTTAAGGAATTGTTGAAGAAGTTTGGTTTGGAGAATTCTAATCTAAACCAGTGTATAATCCAATTGTTACCATTTGTAAGTTAACTAAGGAAGATGATTAACCGAAAGTAGATGAAAGTAAGTATAGATCGATGATTGGGGGATTTTTGTACCTGAATGCTACTAGACTAGATATTATGTATGCAACATGTTTTGGAACCAAATTTTAACAAGAACAAAAAGAATCACATGTTATGGTGGTGAAGAGAATTTTTAGAATCTAAAAGAAATATAAGAGTTTGGTTTATGGTATAAAAAAGGATCAGATTTCATGTTAACAACTTAAACTAATGCAGATTGGGAAAGATGTTTGGATAACTGATGAAGTACTAGTGGTGGAGCTTACTTTCTTGGCTCCCAATTAGTTTCTTGGTCAAGCAAGAAGAAGGATTATGTAACTTTATCAACTTCTAAGTTAAAATACATTGCAACATACTCATGTTGTAATCAAGTATTATGGATGAAACATATCTTGAAGGATATAGGTGTTACTTTTGATGAGCCAATTTCAATTACATGTGTGATAATACTAGCGCTATAAATATCTCAAATAATCTAGTACATCATTCTAGAATGTAGTATATATCTATAAAATATCACTTCTTGAGAGAGAACGTGTTGGAAGGTGAAGTGAAGCTTGAGAATGTGCCTAAAAAGGAGTAGATAGTAGACATATTTACAAAAACATTGTGAAAGGATAGTTTTGAGTATCTCAGGGGGAAGTTGAGTGTTCTACCCCTTTCTAGTGTTCACTAAATGCACCAGTGTGTGCATTGGTCTAGTGAATTACATGCTTATTATTTTCTAGATCAGTACTTGGTGGCTTCCTCTCAAGGGGAGAAAAGTGAGATACTCAAGGGGATTTTTGGCCTTTATTCATTGTTGTCAAAGGAGGAGAAAGTTGGAGAAGAATAGATGATTTTGATGTTGATATCTTTTGGAGTTGTTTTATTTGTTATTGATGAATGTTGTCATCAATGACAAAGGGGAGAATTGCTAGAATGTGAAGTTGATGCTATTCATGTTATTTTCATTAATGGTTGTTATTGATGTCAACATATCATATGCATATTTATGATTTAGCTGTATTGGTTGATGTGTACCGATATCCTTGGTGTATTGATAGAGGTGTTCACCGAAGGATGTACTTTAATTTTCACTCAAGTATTCTTTTCAATGTTGGTTCTATTTCATTTGCAACTTATGGTGGATTGATTAAAGTTAGGTTTGACCCTATTTGGAGCATGTTCATTTATGTTTTAGTCCCAACAACTACCATATAATGTGTTCATCATATCCATTGGTACCAAAGGCTTTGGAGATGGTGTAGTGTGTTGTTATGCACAAGGTATGTTGTACTGTGCGAGGTGGTCCACATATCATTCCTTACCACTATAGGAACATTTTTGGTGTGACCTATTTTAAAATAGTTTTGGATGACGTGGTTGATGACACAAAGTAGTATAAGTAGAGAGATGATTTTAGTTATTTGTATGGTTTGTGTGATGCTTGTATGCAAAGTGATTGTAAACCTGACAAGAGAAGATTTGTGTGTTGATGATAGTGTGTGTGGATGAAATCGATAAAAGAATAATATATCATTTTTATATATTATAGGGTATTAGTGATAGTGGTCTTAAAGTGGTGGATTCAATCTCATTTCTTATACTTTGGAAATGAGCCTATTTGTATTGGCAGTTAGCCATTTTCATATTTTGGGGTAGTTCTCCCAACTAGTAGTGAGCTAACTGTAGTGAGTAAACTACCAGTGAGCCTTTGTAAAACTCACCTTAGTTGATGTCACCTTTACCTGTGTTTCATTTCATGAGAATTAGCTTCTCTATATAGTTTTTACCAGTTTGGGTTTCCACGTAAATTCTGGTGTTCTTTGTGTTGGTGTTTATGTGCTTTCATGTTCAAATATGTTATAATTTCTTATCGACATAACATAAGTTAATGTTGATATAATTTTTATTATCATTTGAAGGATTTTTTAGTTTATCGATAGAGTTAAAGTTTTTTAAAGCATTTGGGAATAATTGATTTGTCCCCCCTCTCAGTTATTCAGCCTATTCAAGAGTTATCCTAACAATGATAAAAGAATGATTCAAGTTTTGGACTCACAAATTCTCAAATATTTTCCTAAGTATCAATGTGCAAACCTTAGTAGATGCAAAGTTTATGCTAATTCTTTGACAAGAATTTGGACTATTGATTGACAATGCAAAGATGAAAAAGGTTTGGGACCATTGATTTAATATGAAAAGATTGGGAAGATTTTGATTATTGATTGGAATACAAGATGAAACCCTAATTAAATAAATTAACAATAGAAACCTAATGCATATTTGAACCCTAAAACATAAATAGGAAATTGATCTAAATACAATTTTAAAAAAATAGTACATTTGACCTAACATGCAAAACGTAAATGAAAATTGTAGATTTTTTGATACCAATTGTGATTTTCAGTTTTAGATATTCTCAAAATTACATATTTCAACCCTTAATTGTTGTTTGTATTTTCTATTTTGGAAATCCTAATTTTGACAAGCAATTTTGTAGAAGATTTTATGAATGTGATGACAATTTGATAATTTTGGTACATAAAATGATAGTTGCAACATTTGATTGATAATTACAATGTTTTATCAATAGTTGCGACATTTTATAGATAATTAACAATTTTGGCATTTGATTCACAATTGTGGCATTTCATTGATAATTATGACATTGTATTTAACAATTATGTTGTTTCTAATTTTTTCTTAGGGCTTGTTTCAATTTGATCAATTTTTAATTGCAAACTCTCAAAAAATAAAGAAAAAAATGTAGATGTTGATTTTGTGAATATAATAGGCTATTGTTGAGGCTCCTTAGAGCCCAAATTTCTATGGGTCTTTCACAACGCAAAAAAAATTCAAACATTTGTTCACATCCTAAGGTCAAGACCCATTGTAACAAAATCAAGCCCACAATTTGATGTTTCTTTGACCCTTATATTGCATACCTTAATATAAAATAAAGGATGTGATATACTCAAGTGTTTGAAAAGATAGAATAACTAGGGTTCCAATGTAGGAAACACTTACCTTCCTTCTAGAAGCTACTTTGAGCTTTACAAAGCCAAAAGTTTTGCTCTTAAACACAAGGAAAAACATATGGCAAGTAATTTTAGGGAGAAATCCTATTATATTACATTGAAGTTGACACGGATAAACTCAATTAATAAGGGTGGAATCTATTGACAAGGTTTGCAATTGAAATTCCTAGACTTAACACCTAAAAGTTAGTAGCAAGCCAATTAAGGATCTAACCAACCCTACTAGGAGCCCAATACACCACATAAATGCAGTACCACCCTATTTAAGTTGGAATTGTTCATATATGAATCATCAGTTAGACATTGGCTTTTTCCTTAATATTTTATATAGTGGCCTTAAGGAGAAACCACTTTGGGTTGCACCCCGAGGTGATGAAATTCCTAGATAGGCCCTCTAAAATATAAAAGAAGAAACTAACATTTCTCTTACACCTAAAATTACACAAGTGTATGAGGGGAGATGATACTTTGGTGATACCTTGGTATCATATCTAAACATCAAGTGTGCAAGCGCACCATAAACATACAAGAAGATGTATTTTTAACTCCTTTGGAAATTAAAGTGCAATCTAACTACCAAACACGTAGGGTAGATATTTTTCCTTTTAAACTCCTCTGATTTTATGCTACACAACTGAAATAGAAACTAGTAGCCAAAAACCCTAACCTAGGATTTAACAAATTGCCAAAAATAGATAATTTCAATGATAAAATTTAAAATTTATACCAGGTCTTTTTCTGATAAGCAATTGTGGTTCTTGATTTGCAAATGTAGTGTTTTGTGTATGCATTCAAAATTTTACAAATGTGGTGAATGATCTGTAAATGTAGTGAATGACATATAAATACATTAAATGGTATGCAAATGCAATGAATGGTATGTAAATCTAGTGAGCAATTCCCATAACCTACAAAATCCAAAATCTTCAAGAAATTTGTTAGATTAGGGCATGAACTCCATGTTGAGATCACCAAAATGAGAGATAGGAAGATTAGGCATAATTAAATATGCAATGACAATGTTAGGCAAGTACAAAACCTATTACTCCCCAATACAATTAATCCTATTCTATATCAATGTGAAGATGACAAATGAAATTGAATACAAACAAATAAATTTGAAATCACTTTAAACCATATGAAAACAAGATCATAAAATCCTCTATTGTTCCTCTCCTCTACTTTTTATATGTTGGCTCTCAAATTCAACACCAATTCACTATCTGATGCACTTGTTCAAAGATTGTGGTTCCAAGATTGGGAAATAAAGGTTGATTGTATAGATTTTAGGATTTCAATATATTCAATTAAGATTAAGAGGTGCTAATAGATATTTGATGATAACGATTCAATAAGACTATTTGATGATGTTGAAATCAAGGTATAAGTAGCTGTTTAATTTAGACAAACGAACTTGATTGAGATAGAACAAGTTGCATGCCTAAGATTGATTGAATGGTTGGTGGGTTGGACAGATAGAGATTGACAATCAAGGAGGTGCTAGTAGAAGATTTAATTATAGTTAAATACTTAAATAATCATTTAATTGTGCATGCGATGCTAAATAAATAAAATAATGTTTTTATTTATTTTTTAGCAAAAGTTGTTTTTAAAAAAAATAGAATAATTAAATAAATTAAAGAACTTAATTATTGTATAGTATAAAATATGGATGGGGTCCTAGAACAATGGTTTGCACATAAAAGAGACCCCAAAGCCAATATTTTACACATACATTTGAATTGTAAGGGATAGAATGTAAATATGGAAATACTTGAAATCAGATAAAATAAGATACATACCTCATGATGAAATTAATTTGGAAATACCTATTTTCTAGTGTCTGTGTATAGTTTAGGAAAATTTTGCAACCTTTTTTAGGCTAGAAATGTCGAGACGAAGAAAACCCAAAAAACTTTTATCTTTCTTACAGCAGGTAGTCTTTGACCCCGATAAAAGGTCAAAGACTACCTTGAGATTTTAAAGGTCAACTTTGACTTTGTTCACAAATGTTGAAAGTTTGGTGAAAAGGGTAACCAGATATGCACTTTAATTCATCATCCCGCACCTATACCTGCAAGAAAAATGGTTTTGTTTGTTTGGGGGGGTTTGCCTTAGTCGAACCCCAGTTTGGAATCAACCTTAATAATGGAATTGAAATAGATAATTCTAGCAAGTAGTAGAAGTAGATCTAACAACGAAGCTATGATATTCAATAGATATGTAATTTTATTTGAAATGTAATCAAGTATGTTAATATGGAAGCTTGGAATCAACACTAAAAAATGTAAATCGAAACCTCCATGATTGTATGCTTGGAATCCACCTTGAGGGAAGAATGAATAGATCTTGAAGAATAACAAAGGATCTTGAAGGAAGATCACACCACCATGATGGCTAGATCTAGATTTTTAAATGATGAATCTTGAATGCTTGAACCAAATCCCTTCAAAGGCTTGAATGCTTGAATCCTAGATCTTCAATGGAGAACTTGAATGGAGAAGAGGATGATTGCTTGAATTCTTGAATTGAAGATTGCTTGAATGAATGCTTGCTTGATCACCAATGTCTCCTTGAGAGTGCTTGAGCATGAAAACTTGATGGTAGAGATCTTCTCACAAAACTTGTTGGAGAAAATGAGAGAGGCCGGTTTCCTTTTATAGTGATCTAGGGCACAATCCTCTAGAGGGGCCACCTTTGGGAATTAAATTAAAATTAGGCCTCAACCCTTTAGGAATGGACCTATATTAAATATAATTTAATATTTTACCATTTTGGAGACCAAAATAGCTTACCCGGAAGTGGGAAAACAATTCTTTCCAAAACCTGACATCTGGAGATCATGGGACCTTGAAACATGAACTCAAGGTCAAAGATGAGGTTGACCCTGACCTAGGTTAGGGAAAAGGTCTTCCTTGACCCTCAAGGTCATCCTTGACCCCTCAAGGTCATCCTTTACCTTGAGGTCACAGATCTCAGGGCCTCAGTCCAGAATGATAGGAAAATGTAGCCAGAAAGTGGAAAAAGGGGCAAAATCAGGGCAGAGTGCCAGGTTGATGAAAAAATCCTATGATGAACATGATAAAGGCTAGGAGGACATATTTTTAAGTCCTACCTAGAAAATAGAGCCATAAAAGAGGGAATTTAAGGAGAATCCTTAGGATCCTAACCCTAATTTCACCTAGAATGAAGGAATCAGGTGCAGAAAAGAAGTGGAAAATGGGGAAAAAACTAGATCCAAGTAAAGACCAATTCAAGGCATTCGAAAAGACCCTAAACCACTTACTCAGAGGGATAAACAATCTTAACATGGAAGTTCTTCCATTTTAAGACAATACATTAAGCCCCCATTTTAGCAAGAGTATGGACTCGATGCAAACTCTTGGTAAAGGAGAAGAAAGAAAAGATCCAAGTGGATTTTCAATGAGAAAAAAATAACACTTAGCTAAGGACACAAGCCCCCAAGCTAAGGATTCTAAATCAACATACACACACGAGGGTGCGAAAAGAGAAAACCAAAAGAACAGGGGTTAGTACTAAACAACCCAAATCAATTAGCATAAGAAACCTCGCTAAGAAATATTTCTCATACTAATATTATATTTGGAAAGCTATCATAAAAGCATAAATGATTATATGAGAAAGACAAGAGCAACACTATAAATAACATAGATTCATGATCCAGTCCTACTAACATGAAAGTGAAAAGAGAGAAAGGAGAAAGTGATTACCTCACCTAGTAAGATGCCCACCTTACCGTGAATCACCCCAGAGGCAGAGCCCAATAGGTTCACCCATAAATTGTGCTTTGAAATTGTAGTGCATCTTTTGATAGCTTCTGGAATACCCATAGATCCACCATCTTGTATCACTATGAATATGAAATGCGTATCTCCTCAGGATTTAGCAACTTATGTGCATTACCTTCAAAAGATTTAGCATATTTGAAATTGGAAATGCGTGTCCCTTCAGGATTTAGCAACTTATGTACGTCACCTTCCAATATTTAGATTATTTGAAATTGGAAATGTATGTCCCTTCAGGATTTAGCAACTTACGTGTGTTACCTTCCAAGATTTAGCATGCTACAAAACAAAAGGTTAGAACAAAAATACATATTATAGAGTGAGGGAGGCCATATAGATGCCCCCCTCCTTAAGATGGAAAAAAAATACTATTTTGACATGTTAAGGAAAGAAAAGAACAAGGATGAATCCTTCTTCAACATCAAGACAATATCCATAGACAACACCCAGTCCAAGCCAAGAAGGTCACAACTCCTATGAAGCCATAGAAGGGACGAGTGCAAAGAGATATCATGCAAGAAGTGAAAAAGTAACCCTTGTGAGGGATAACACACTATTCAATTTCCAAGGTAAGAGATATATCAACCATGGAAACCTAATGTCAAATAATGAAATAGGTTGTGATCAAGAACATAGATCCTTAATGCAAAATGAAATTTTCATGTATGATTGGATATCATATAATAGATAGATACTGCTTTACCAAGGAAAGAGGTGAATCCTGGAAAGATGAAAAAGAAAGAGATGACATCCTTGCCCCCCAGGCATAGGAACAAAGATGGAAGGGGACCAATTATATCGCTCACAACACTATGCAAGACAACGAGCCCCCACTGATTAGGGTAGCATTGTTTACATAATGTGGAGCTCTATAATAGGAACACAAACGTTATTCAGAGAAAACATGATTGAAATACAACTCATTGCCACATGATATATAAATAACATTACTATCAATGAGTTGCCTACTCTTATAATGTAAAGCTTGACATTCATTAGTAGAGTGATCATGAATTCTATGATATAAACAAAAAGGAAGAATCTTCAAGTGTGGACTACATTTCTTTTGCGTCTAGGTCTAGTAATCATCTTAGCACGAAGGAGTTTATGCAAATGAACTTTTTGGTCAAATTCCTTCATAGTTTCATCATGTTTTGAAGTGTTATTCGAGATGTTGTTAACATTGATTTGTTGTTGAGGATTAAATCCCAATCCATAAGAATGCTCATACCCCCTAGTATGTAAGGGCATTTGAATTCCATGTTTATGCTTACCACAGTCTTGACCATTAAATCCTTGTTTAACTAGGAAATGATAACCAAGACCATAACAAGAAGCCATATCAAAAGGAGTCAATGGAACTTCAGTAGTCACAATATCATCCTTAGTAGGTTTGATAGATTCATTGTGGGTAGAAGCAGCGACAAAGTTATTATGAAGGGCTTTAGAAGTAAAAACTTGTTCAAACTCTCTTTGTTGCTTCATAAAATCAAGATCATTAACCTTATACTCTCCAATAAAGGTAGGAGTAAAATCCAAGGTTCCCCAATCATCGTCAAGAAGAGCATTAGAGGAAGGAGGATTACTATTAGGAGTAGGAGTAGTGTGGTTTTGAATATTCAAACAAGGATTAAATGCATCATCTGCATGAAGCATACACATCTTGTTATTATGTATAAACTTGACTTTATGGTGAAGGGTGGAAGGGATAGCATGCATATCATGTAACCAAGGTCTACCCAAAAGAAGGTTATAATTGAGAGGTCCAGGCATAACATGAATAGGTATATTTAGGATGAAAGGTCCTACTTTGATAGGTAAGGTAATGATGCCTGAAGTGTTCTTAGCAATGTTATCAAATCCACGTATAGGAACATTGTTAGGTTGAATAGTTGAAAGATCGACGTTAATCGATTTGAGCATGTCCATGCTACAAACATTAAGCCCAGATCCGTTATCAATCAAGGTCCTATGAATGATACTTTCATTGATAGAAACAACAACCATAAGAGCATCATATTGATTCTAAACTTCTTTAGAAGGAAAATCCTTTTGAGTAAATACAATTTTAGGAGGACCCGGGGTAGCATGCATGCATTGTAAGAAGTTATTGATGTTCTCTTGATTAGGTGGAGTAGGAAGAGTTGCTAGAGCTTTTTTTAAGGCTTCATAGTAGGTAGGTGAAGTTTGAAGAAGCTCCCATAAAGAAATCTTGGCAAGAGTATTTTGAAATTGGTCTATCAAATCATACTCCTTGCTAGGAAGATGGGGTGGAGGAGGAAGAATGGTTTGAGAAGGTGGCAAAGAAGTAGAAACGACCAGATTAGGTTGAAGGTTATTCCTTGTACAATATGTGTGAGATATCAAATCATGGTCATTGAAAGACTCAATAGACTCCATAGGTTTACCTTTGATAGTAATGTGAGGACAACCTTTGATAGTCAACAAGGGTTTCAAAAAAACCATATTAGTTGTCTCAACACTACAAATAGATTCACAAGAAGGAAGAAAAGAAGACATCATAGGAGGAGATGAGGTAAGATTTGGATTCTCTATAAGATCATCACTAAAAGAGAGATTATTAAGGGAATTCATATCATTCTCTGCTAATGCCTCATCACTAGAAGGAATCCCAAATGGAGGTAAAAAATCTATAATATCATCTTCTTTCACTAAAATGTCTGCATGTGTTTTAGAAAAAGAGTTATCATCATGTATGAATATGCCATCCATTAATAAATCACCCTCTTGTATTAAAGCATCTTTGTGAGGAGGGGATAAATCAATGTCGTTATCCAAGGGATCATCCACAATGGTGTCATGAGGAAGAGAGTAATCAACATCCAAATCCAAAGGTTCATCCCAAATAGGAGGATTATAATCCCTACCAATAAAGCACATTTTAGGATCCCTAGAGGGGAAAGAAGGTAAATTATATTCTAAAGTAGGCTCATAGAAAAGACATGTATTAGGAGAAGAATTAACATCAATCCCCAACTCATCTCCATAAAGAGAAATATGATGGAGAGATACATTAAAGTCATCTTCTTTATCTAATATATCCTTACAAGGTAATTCAAAAGAGGACAAAGCAACATCACATGCACCAAATAAAGTCTTTCTAGGTGTAAGACCATGCAATGGTAAGGTAAGAGGAGGATGTTGTGTAATCCCAAAAGTTATAGAAGAATTTTTGGAAAACACCTGAAAAAACTTGTGCAACATGATAACAAATAAAGAAATGCATAGAAAATAGATCTAGATATATCCCAATGCATTCAAATGAAACTTATAAGCATGAAAAGGAAATCAAACACAATAGGGCATCTAATTCCACAAAAGATAGGGGGTAAGCTTGTCGGGTTCACCAAAATGTAAAATGGAGGTGAAAATACAAGATGATACAAAGAGGAATCTAACACAATAGAGCATCTAAATCCATAAAAGAAAGGAGGGTAAGCGTGTCGGGTTCACCAAAATGTATATGATAAAAAATGGATGGGGTCCTAGAACAATGGTTTGCACATAAAAGAGACCCCAAAGCCAATATTTTACACATACATTTGAATTGTAAGGGATAAAATGTAAATCTGGAAATACTTGAAATCATAAAATAAGATACATACCTCATTATGAAATTAATTTGGAAATACCTATTTTTTGGTGCCTATGTATAGTTTCGGGCGATTCTGCAACCTATTTCAAGCTAGAAATGTCGAGACGAAGAAAACCAAGAAAATTTTTATCTTTTTGACAGCAGGTAGTCATTGACCTCAATAAAAGGTCAAAGACTACCTCGAGATTTTAAAGGTAGACTTTGACTTTGTTTGCAAATCTCAGAAGTTCAGCGAAAAGGGTATCCAAATCTGCACTTTAATTCACTATCCTGCACCTGTACTTGCAAGAAAAATGGTTTTGTTTGTTTTTTTGGGGGGGTTTGCCTTAGTCAAACCCTAGTTTGGAATCAACCTTAATAATGGAATTAAAATAGAGAATTCTAGCAAGTAGTAGAAGTAGATCTAACAACGAAGCTATGATATTCAATAGATATGCAATTGTATTTGAAATATAATCAAGTATGTTAATATGAAAGCTTGGAATCAACACTAACAAATGCAAATCTAAACCTCCATGATTGTATGCTTGGAATCCACCTTGAGGGAAGAATGAATAGATCTTGAAGATGAACAAAGGATTTTGAAGGAAGATCACACCACCATGATGGCCAGATCTAGGGTTTTGAATGATGAATCTTGAATGCTTGAACCAAATCCCTTCAAAGGCTTGAATGCTTGAATCCTAGATCTTCAATGGAGAACTTGAATGGAGAAGAGGATGATTGCTTGAATGCTTGAATGGAGGATTGCTTGAATAAATTCTTGCTTGATCATCAATGTCTCCTTGAGAGTCCTTGAGCATGAAAACTTGATGGTAGAGATCTTCTCACAAAACTTGATAAGAAAATGAGAGAGGAATGCTTCCTTTTATAGTGATCTAGGGCACAATCCTCTAGAGGGGTGACCTTGGGGAATTAAATTAAAATTAGGCCTCAACCCTTTAGGAATGGACCTAAATTAAATATAATTTAAAATTTTACCATTTCGGAGACCAAAACAGCCGACCCGGAAGTGGGAAAACAATTCTTTCCGAAACCCGACATCCGAAGATCACGGGACCTTGAAACTTGAACCCGGGGTCAAAGACGAGGTTGAACCTGACCTAGGTCAGGGACAAGGTTGTCCTTGATCCTTCAAGGTTGTCCTTGAGCTTGAGATCACAGATCTCAGGGTCTCAGTCCAAAATGCTAGGAAAATGCAGCCATAAAGTGGAAAAAGGGGCAGAATCAGGGAAGAGTGCCAGGAAGATGTACAAAATCCTTTGATGAACATGATAAAGGCTAGGAGGACCTATTTGTAAGTCCTACCTAGAAAATAGAGCCATAGAAGAGGGAATTTAAGGAGAATCCTCGGGATCCTAATCCCAATTTCACCTAGAATGAAGGAATCAAGTGCAGAAAAGAAGTGGAAAATGGGGGAAAAGCCAGATCCAAGTAAAGACCAATTCAAGGTGTTCGACATGACCCCAAACCACTTACTCGGAGGGCTAAATGCTCTTAACATGGAAGTGCTTCCATTTTAAGACAACATAATTATATAAGTAGTTAACTAATTAAAACAATTATTTAATTATGGGAGACAAGAACAAGGAAGTAATTTAATTAAATTATAAAGATTATTTAACATTAAGTGGATAAAAGATATTAATTATTTCTTTCAATAAAAGGCATAAGGCTTGAATATGTTATATATTAATTAAAGAGTGATTGCATAGCAAGTATTACTAAAACTATTATAAATAAAGAATAAAGGAGAATAATAAATAAATAACTATACTAAATAAATAATTGATAGGGAATAATCCTCCTACACATGCCTCTCCATTGAAGAGGTTGTAGCTTTGAATAGCCTTATATCTAGATTCTCCCCCGTAATGTATTCTTCTTATGTGAGTTGCATTGCCAAACTAACACAAGAGACCATATTCCTGCAAAAAATCAAAATAATTAGACAATAAAATTGTAATAACCTATGAAGAGTATAAAGACCTAGGTGCTTTGGTGTTGAGGAATTCTTTTGCAATGATAGTTTGGATGACATTTTCCATTTTCCAGCAGTCCCGTAGAAATACCTTCTTCATGTGCGAAACTAGAAAATGACTAGACATAGGTAATTCCCACTTTCTAGATGAGATATGGATGCACTTATTCATGGGTATATAAGCCATAATGAAGGAGCAAGAGGGAATTAATACTAGCTTCCCTCAAAGTAATAGTAAAACCATAAATTAGGAGGAGCTAACAATGGCTTCCCACACAATTATAGTGAAACTAGAAAATAGGAGATCAAAGAGATAGCAAATATAAAGCAAATGGTACTACAAAGTTGACAATGCACATTCTTAAATACGCAAGGAAGTCTAACAACTTTCAAAGCCTCCTAGGTATCATATTGATAATGTCTTTAAGTTGTTTTCACAAACCATATAAGAAAGATGTAACTTGGGTACTTCTTGATAGCGGTAGGTAACAAAGATTAAAAAAAAATTTCACATAATGGAGATTTTAATGCAAACTTGGGAGGAAACATTCCAAAGTGCCTTGCATGTCGTGCCAATAAATGTGATAAGACACATTACTTGTAAATGGTACTGAGAGAGATAGATTATAGTATTGGCAGAGGGATCCCAATGTACATCCCTAAAAAAATAATCATTACAAATTATTTAATTATAGAAAAGGAGAGAAATATTAATTTTGAATTTGGATTTGAATTAGAAAAATAGTTCCAAATTTATTAAATAATTAAAATAAATAATTAATTAATTAAGAGAGAAGTTACTAAAATTATTTCTTGCAAACATTGGAAAATATTAGGTGTCTATAGGGTCATTTCTACATTTCTACATGTATGAAATGTTGGCTTGTTTCATGTTGGAAAAATAATTAAACATATAACTTTATAATAGATATAACTAACATTTATACATGGAATATTAAAGTGTGTTATTTCATGTATGTGAAAGCTTAGATGGATTGTTGCATATCTTATTAGCATGGAATGTGTTCCAATTATTCTTGGGAATAATTTGAATAATAATAGTTAATTAAAGTGCTCTATTGTTGGACCCACTTTGATTAACACCTACACTACTACTCACAATAGAAGCACTAACTCCAGGGCAACCAGATTGCATCTAGGAAACCCCATTTGCCCTTCCTCGTGACCATCCAGGTGGTGACATAATTGTTGCACGCTTATTAAGGTGGGCAACTAGCAGTCAAATCACTTGTCTACAATATTATCAAATGTATAATTACTGTGGAGAGGTGGGTAGTTTGAGAGGAAGATAAGATTTATTTTGATGTTGCCTCATTCTCTTATGAAAAGGTAAAAATTGTTTTTCATTTTTTAAATTTAAATATTAATTTTAATAAGAAAATAGATTATTTTGTTTAGTTTAACTTATTTATCAATTGAATAAGTTTTTATTCCAAAGATTATTTTGTTTAATTTAAACTAAAGTTGAAATTATTTATATATTAAATAATATAATATATAATGTCAATTAATATATTATTTAAA
The DNA here is from genome assembly GCA_027943335.1 of Chamaecyparis obtusa. Classification (NCBI taxonomy): domain Eukaryota; kingdom Viridiplantae; phylum Streptophyta; class Pinopsida; order Cupressales; family Cupressaceae; genus Chamaecyparis; species Chamaecyparis obtusa. Next base: position 10,376 of record BSBK01005551.1, on the reverse strand, counting down.
TTATATTTATGTAATAATAAAAATTAAAATAAAACACTATCCTAGGAGAGCTCTAATAGTAAAAAATTAATCTTCTTATATATTTGTAGCTCATTAAATTTATCAAAACTTATTTTTTATCATCTATTGTGATTAGAAAATTGTATTTAATAAAATAATACAAGATTTTACAAGATTTTAAACATGATAAATTATGTTAATAATATATGCTATATTCATAAATTAAATTTTTTTCTCTTAAATATATTTATTAAAAATACAACATGCTTATATTATTTTATTCCTCAAAATAAAAAATAGTTAAAAAGTATCACAAAACATTGATTTTCTTAAAAATACATATATAATATTTTTTTGAAAATAAAAAATTATATGCATGAATAAAAATAAAATAAAAATTTAATTAAAAAAATATATATTCAATTGATAAATAATTTAAACTAAACAAAATAATATTTCTCCATATTAATTTAATTGTTTAAATTAAAAATATTAAAATCAAATTTTATTTTTGCACAAAAAGATGAGATAATACCAAAATAAATCTCATCTTCCCTGCTGGTTGCTTGTCAATTTATCAACATCAACGTTTCAGATCAAACTTTATGATCCATCGTAGGATGAGAGAGTTCAATAATTGTATGCCAATTTTTTTCGTTCTTGAACTCTCTCATTTTGATGATAGATCATGGAGTATCATCCTAAATGTTGATGTTAGAAAATTGACATACAATCATTTCGAGAAGCATATAGCACTATCATGTATTGTACAAACATCTAATATCTACACTTGTTGATTGATTTAGTGTTAACTAGTGATTAAATAAATCTGTTTAGACCAATTAGAATATTTTAGATTTTGTATTTTGTAATAAATTTCATCTTTTCTAAAGTTAGATGTAATTTTTTTAACTTTATCATGTATAAAAATTATTTTTCTATTATTACATAAGATTTTCGGATTTGTACCCATAATGCATTATTTTCGCCACTTATTTCTATAGAAAATATCAATTTATTTTAGCTCATCTAGTTTATGGGGTTTGATGATAGTTTCTTATTTTTATATAAAAAATATATGTAATAATATTCATAATTATATATTTTTTTAAATAGGAATAATAATAATAATAGTATTTGCATTTTTTGTAAATTCAAAATAAAATGATACTTTAAACTTGGTAGAAAAATAAATCTTTTTTATCTCACACAACAACTTTAACTTAAAAAAATTAATGCTAAATGAAAAATATTGAAAAATGTAATTTTAAACATATTTCTAACTTTACCATAATTTTATTTCTAATTGAATTATAAATTTAATTATAATCGAACTGTTAGATAAATTTAAAAAAATTAATTTTATAAACAATACAATTAAAACTACAATTAATTATCTAACTTAAAACTAAAATCAACTAAAGACAAGTACTTAGCCACTAGGTGGCACTTGTTCTAAAAGCAATAGTAGTGTGATGCCACATTAGTTGCACAAGTATGGGGTCTCTAATGCACTATGATTGGTATTACATTTTTTGAGGGCTGTTTTGGACACCTTGACAAAAAACATGTTGATGTTGCATCTTGCTCTGAAATCTTAGTTATAAACATGGGACTTGCCAAGTAAGCTACTGTACAAAAATAAGAGTGATTTAAAATTTCTACCTAAGAGTTTGAGAAACCCTAAATTAGAATGCTCAACTACTGAATCCTCCCCCAATTACAAAAACAAATAACAAAACACAATAAACATTATTAAAATCATCTACCGTTATTCCTTTGCTTTTTAAAGTTTTCCGTACAATATGACAGGCAGGAAATACTAGCTGAGCAATTAAAATAGGTTAGCTAAACTGCAAAGGAGCAGGAAGAAAGGACAACTCGGGTTGTCTAGTTCGATTATGACAAGTGCCGTTTCTTATTTGTATTTTGTGGATGGAAGAGAGTCGAGACACAACAGACAACTAGAATCTGCGTTTAATATAATCTCGTAAAATAAGGAAGAAATAAATAGCAAAGTCCTATTATAGCATGAATGGATTCTCTATCTTTTTCAGTAGACAATAATTATATGAGATATTTTGTTATTTCAATTTATTATTAGATAAAATATAGTGGTTCTCTAAGTTATCCAATAAATCAATATTTAGATATTGAAAAATGGAATCAAATCAGTTTCAAATGGAGAACTTTTCATTCATATGTTATTTATCGTATAATGTTCATGATGTTAATCATTTTTTATGTCTTATTAAATCTATGGATAAATATTTAATTATACCATCTTTTGTACTTTAACTATATACTTCATCACTACTTATTGTCTAATTCTATATCACTACGAAGTGTCATAATGAAAGGTAACTTTTATATAATACTATGTTAATCATATTGATAACTTTATAAATATGTATTAATCACGATTATATGATATCTCATTAATGCATATAAATCCAAGTGGAAGATATTTTGAATTCTTTGACTAATATTATTTCTATTGTAAGATTTTAATACTTAATTTCATAGTCCTCTTTATATGTGGACACACGATAGATTTAGAACCTAACCTCTTATGACCCATCTTTTAATGACAAGCATGTCAATATAGTTTATCTTTATATCTTATATTTCTCATGTCTTATTTATCAAAAGGTCTTTGATATGACATTTGTTTGAATTTAATAATTAAATTAAAAATAATAACAAGTGATACTTTCTTTTTTATTTTAATTATTGAATTCAAATAAATAATCTTATCAGAGGTCTTTTGATGTTTGTATAGTTAGCTCTTCATGGTAGTAGTATAGTAAGATCCACATATCAAAGTATTGAAATATGTTTATTTTCAAGACTATTTTCACTTTTGTAATCACCAAAGCTTAAAAAAATAAAATTTTCTAACATAGAGTCTCCATAATATCAACATAAGTTCTTCATTATTATTTTCATATTCTCACTGTCCTAATTAGACTTTTTATTTACATTAAACTAATTTAAAAATTGATGTAGAGCAACATAATACCTACAATTAAAAACATGCTACATATATTTATCAATTTTTGAAACAAATTAGAAATCTACATTGTACATTGAATGTTAGATATTGATGACACATATAAAATACACTATGAAACCCATGCATTCTCATACTATATTGGTCCCAGTAATAATCTATAGATAAGAAATATTGTGAATGCCACATACAATTTAACATATAACAAATAAGAAAAAGTAAGTGCACAATCAGTAGTTAACCCTGATGCAACTATTTTCTATACAGAATAATATATTCATACATGTTCATAAGAAAATCAAAATATGTATATTAGTTTTACACAATTTTCACAGATCTGATTTCCAAAATCTACCTCCACAATATTGTAAAAAGATCTGATTTCCACCTCTACAATGTTGTAAAAATTAAAAAACTAATAATTTTATGTGAAGAATGGGCAACCCTAGTCACATGAAAGACGGACAAAATATAAATCTCATTAACGTGCCCGCTCTTATTGGCACGGATAATCCGTACTTCTGATATGGTCTTTTTAGGCGCCGTCTATACAAGAGCCAAAATGCACCTTTATTTGCATTTATTAATTAATATAAAAATTGCAGTATAATGATTTTAAGAATTTTAATTTATTTTAAAAATATAAAGAAATGATCTAATCAGATGCATTTTGGCCCCTGCATAGACAAAAGTTTCTTTTCATGGTTAAGAAAACACCGGTACCTGTACGTGTATCAGACAAAGCCTTTTCAGATACCAACAGTGTCACGGGCCATTCATAATCATTATGTCACCTCAAAGACTGTTTAGTGGTAATGGATACCGCGAACCAAATGGTCAAAGTACGGTCTGCACAACATAAATACATAATCAAGTTCATTTCTACTTCAAACACCTACCTACCTAGTTACTGCTGCATCAAATAGTTCATTCACTTCTATATTAAAGCCACTCAAGTTTATCTCAATAGTGGAATTATACGTAGTGTTTAAACATTTCTTCATTCGCTTGAAGCGGCCATGGACGAGGATAGTCTACACACGTCTTTAATCCATATCAATGGAGGTGATGAGTTTAGCGGGGATCTTCCAGCCATTGAAGGATGGGGAGGCCTGCTGAAAGCAAGTTGTAAAGAATCAAAGAAGCTATGGTACTTGGCAGGCCCTGCTATTTTCACCTCCATCTCTCGATACTCACTCGGAGTCATCACGCAGGCCTTCACTGGTCATATCGGCGACCTTGAATTAGCGGCTGTTTCCATCGAAAACTCTGTTATCGCTGGCTTCTCAATGGGCATAATGGTAGGCCAAACTTAAAACATATATACATATTTACTCTCTCGCTCTTCAAACTATATAATACTCAATATCTTGTTATGATTTCAGATAGGAATGGCCAGCGCGCTGGAGACTCTGTGCGGGCAGGCCTTTGGGGCCAAACAACTTAAAATGATGGGAGTTTATATGCAACGCTCTTGGGTTATATTATTCACAACTGCCTTGCTTATGAACCCCATTTATGTGTGGTCTGCGCCGATTCTGAAACTCATCGGCCAAGAAGATGAAATTGCGGAAGTGGCAGGGAAATTCGCAGTGTGGATGCTGCCGCAGTTATTTGCTTACGCCACGGTTTTCCCGCTGGCAAGGTATTTGCAGGCGCAGAGTAAAGTGTTGGTGATGGCAGTGATTGCTGGCGGGACACTGGTTGTGCATATCGTGTTCAGCTGGTTGGTCATCTGTAAATGGGGATGTGGGCTGTGGGGAGCGGCGTTAATGCTGAACATTTCATGGTGGATCATCGCCTTGTCACAGCTGGGCTACGTACTTAGCGGGAGTTGCAAGGAGGCATGGGGAGGTTTCTCCTGGGACGCTTTTCACAACCTGGGGGCTTTCATCCGCCTTTCCTTGGCATCGGTGTAATGCTGTGGTAAGTTCAAAGATCTGTATCTATTATCATTTCCTGGTATATTATCAGGAGAGTAAGGTGATACAAAACATGATCTGAAACCCAGTCAAAAGAACCTAGATAATTTGATCTAAAATATTATATTCAAAAGTATATATTCACTTTCTAACATGAGCTTGACTTCTGCAGAAAATTATGTTGTCCTCAGAAGTTTTTCCATTTTATCTATCAATGAATCTTAATGACATTTGGGCTTTCATATTGATCCTACTTATGTGGGCTGATTTCTATTGTTCGAAATATATTTCTGATTAAATTTGTGATCAATTTTTCATATTTGTTTGACATTAATGATATTTTGGAACTCTGGTATCTTTACATTCTGGTGCTTTTGGCGGGCTATCTCAAAAATCCAAGCATTTCAGTGGATGCCATTTCTATATGGTATGTATAGACCCACTATTTGCTTCAAATTTTTACTACTAATATCTTTCAATTCCTTTGTTTAATTGACAAAACTTCATTTATAATGTAGTTTAAATCTAATGGGATGGGAGACGATGATGTCTTTAGGATTCAGTATTGCCATCAGGTATCCTCTCGTCTTTTCTACATAGATTCAATACAAATTTATCCATCCAATATAATGTGTTTTAAATTTAAATATTTTATGTTGTGTGCGCTACAAAGCGAAGGAATTTAATGAATTTTTTTTAATGAATATTCAGTGTAAGAGTTTCAAATGAATTGGGAGCTGGGCATCCAAAAGCTGCGAAGTTTGCAGTGATTATTGTTCTTGGAACAATGTTTACAATAGGAGTCATTCTAATGGCTGTAATCTTCATTACTAGAAATGAATTTGCAGTAGTATTTACTAACAGTGAAGAAGTGTTGAAAGCTGTTTCAAACCTTGCAACTATACTCGCTATTACTATGCTTTTAAATAGCATACAACCTGTTTTGGGGGGTGAGTAAGACTTTCATTTATTACTTTTTGAGGTTTATTTATGAGGTTTATTTATGGAATAAATTAATCGTTATAACAAACATTTAAAATGATTCTCACAGGTGTAGCAGTGGGGGCAGGCTGGCAAGCTCTAGTAGCATATATTAACTTATCATGTTATTACAGTTTTGGAGTTCCTCTTGGCTGTTTGTTGGGTTATTATTTTGATTTTGGGGTGAAGGTAATGCTGTTTTGTACCATATTTATGTTACAGTTCTTTTGTTTTACTTGAGTTTTTTATATAATATGTTTTCGAAATGTAGGGAATTTGGACTGGTATGATTTGTGGAACTACCTTGCAAACAATTATTCTATGCATTATTACATTTAGAACCAAATGGAATAAAGAAGTAAGCACCACTCTTATACCATCAAATTTTTAATGTAAATTTTATAAAACAAATTAAAAGTTTATTCCATATTCATATGAAATTGAAAGAAACTTGAATCATTTTCATGAATAATATAGTGTGTCTTTGATGTAGGCTTCTCAAGCTATAGAGAGGATTCAAGTGTTGGGAGGGCGCACTTGACATATGTGTAAAAAAAAACAAAGATCTCAACATGTGGTTTCTGCAAAATAGTTATTGTGCTAATGACATGAAGTTTTAGATCAACAATTAATAATGGTAGCCAAGTTGAAAAGGGCTACAAACTACACCCTTTGAATGTAATTCACACTATGATGAATAGAGAGGATTAAAGTGTGGGGATGACACACTTCTGTGTAAAATAATCAAGATCACAATATGTGGTTTCTACAAAATGGTTATTGTGGTAATGACATGGAGTTTTAGATCAACAATTAGTAATGTTAGCCAAATAGAAAAGGGCTACAAACTACACCAGGATTTGAATGATATTAACACTATGATGAATTGATTTGCCTAATTCCACAATTTGAAATTTTACTAAAAAAATCCCTTTAACCCCATTAAATTATGTTCCATGAAGGTCTCACTTAGAAAATTTTGCTATTTATGAATTACTAGTATGCATGGTGTTTATTCTCTTATTTCCTTTCATTATGAATTCTCATAATTTGTACTATCATTTAAGGATGAATACCAAGTACACTTTATATACATATGTTGAGTGGATTCCAATAGTTGTGATAGGACTTGTTGGTAAAATGCTCAATATTTTTAACTATATTGCACCAATGATTGTGGATTTAAAGTTGTTATTGTTGATGAAAGCTACCCATAATTGAATGCAATGTAACCCTTAGATCGAAAAAAGACAATAATTTACGTGATGTCACATTAGCGCACCAATATAATATGACGTAGTGCACAAGTATTTATCTCTTAGTTTTGGGCCTTTTTAGATGCCTTGGCAAAAAGTATGTTGACGTGGCATCATATTCTATGATGCAGCCTTGAAACATTAGTTATATGCAAGGGACTTGCCAAGTAAGCTATTGTAAAAAAATGGGAGTGATTTGAATTTCCATGTAGGACTTTGAGAAGCAGAAAGTTGGGGTGCTCAACGATTGGGTACTCTCCCCTAGGTGGCAAGTTCTTTGTGAATTGGCTTAATGATGAAATTATATTGTTGGAAGCTAGTAGATGAAATAATAGACCTAAGAACAAACCACCTAATAGAGTAGACTAAAAAATTTCATTTATATATTTCTAGTTTTCTATTAAAATCATTGTATAAACCAAACTAATTTGATAACAAATCAAATACAAAAATTGTAAATTCAATCAAGAAAAATTGAACAAGCATAGTCTACAAATTTGGAAGTCCAACGTCAACTTTTGGCATGGAAAATTCTTCACGTTGAACTTCTCATCAGTAACTATCTCATATTGCTTCATCCCCTACCATATTCCTTTTTGTGCTAAATGTAAAACCATAAAACATGCCTTTTTTTTTTTCCTCATGCCTATAGCATTTGACATTGTTCCCTATTCTCCTTGCATCCTGCCCTATTCTCATGCATTTGGATGCAAAAAACCACTTTTCTTGGTATCTCTCTTATACATAATATTATCACTAGATCATACAAGGAAGTCATCCTCAGGTTCACCTCAAAGTTTCATTATTTTTCTATTTTTTCTAACACCTTGTCATTCTAAATCAAAACTCAAATGCTTTGTTGGAGTCTCTCTTCAAATGTCAAGCTTGATAGCAACTTTCTAGATAATTTACATGCCAATAATGAGTTTAAAAATACTATTTATACTCTTCAAGAATGACTCCAGTTGGTTGAGAGATATGCAGTTGACCATGATGTTGTAACTTTAGCTAATAATACCACATTGAGTTTTGGCGATGTTGCTCTTATTGTCATTGCCTAAGAATGCTTGTTAATAGAATGTGATTTTTGGATGGCACCAAGAGGTGTCTTTTATTTTGAAAGAAAGTCCAGCATGAGATTTCAAGCTCAGACTTGTGCTATTCTTGTTCTTCTATAGATCATAAAAATATAGATGATTTTGTGAATATAATGGATATTTCAATCATGCCAAGTGCAAGCTATTATTTATTCCAATATCTATCTATCTGACATACTATCTGTGATTAGACAATTACTTGCCTTTTATTAATTAAATTGAAAAATGTATTATCATTATTTTGTGATTTTAAGATAATTAATAGATAACAATGGATACCAATTAATTTTGAAAAATGAGGGCTTAACTTTGGAGGAAACTCTATGGTTAAACGCCCTTGAGCTAGAGTAGTACTAGGATGGGTGACCCCCCGAGAAGTCCTAGTGACCTTTGTAAGCATCACCTAGAAGCAATGAGTGCTAAGTGTTTCATTTAATCTCATTAGAGATGGGTTTTGTGTGAACCACTAATCATGAATCATGGGTCAATGAATTTACTAAAAAACAACACAATTAAATCTCGATATCAATATAACTATTTGACTTACTGTAAAAAATATCTCCTACTTATTAACATATATAAGCTCTACCCCTTTGTTTTTTTTGCCTACCCTAATTTTATAACTAAATATTCTTTTTATTACTCTTTTATCTATTTCCTTGTAATTTACACCGATACCTGCATTTGTTTACGCTTTTGTTGCATGAGCGTTGTCAACCATGTCGGGTTTTTCTTTTCCATTCCTAACACTGGCATTGGCTATCTCGTGCGTTGTCCAAGTCATAATGTATTGACAAATGGCCGTGGGTGTTTAGTAGTATTCAATGACATGCACATATCATGCCCTTTGGCTGGTATTGACAATATTTTGTGGATAACCATTCACCATTTCTGCTATTCTCGACCATCACTGCAATTTCCTTCTCCTTTCCCTAGTTTTTTGGTAGACCAAAGTTTTGTGTGCCACTTTGGCATTTTTTGTTGGTGACTACTAGAGCTAAAGTAGGGCCAGGTACAAAGAATGCATATTTGGTTTGGTTTTCTTGTCTTTCATTTTTGAGGAGAATGTTTATTGACCATTTCCTTCCCAGGATTTGCCTGCCACTTTTTCTAATTGTCTTGTGTAGGTGAGTGGATTTTTTGCACTTTGGGGGTTTGTAGTCGATGATTGAGAGATTCGAAGAAGGGCTAGGTATTTTTTGTTTTCCCTACTATAAAATTTGAAATCTTTTAACAGTGTTATTAAGAAATTGTAGTTGACGGGCCAAAATAGATTGCAATTTTTTTGGGTTTTCTCATCTTTGAATCTAGGAACTATGAATATTTTTGGTAAATAGTGGTTGATGAAATTTAGTTTGTTATTTACAATATTTTGTTTGATTTATGGAAGGTAAGATACCCACCATAGCCAAAAAGCCAAACTATGTCTACCTTGTCACTAACTACAATGTAGGGTTTTTTACTATAAGAAACACCACGAAAAGCTAGGGCGTTCTTTTTTCGACCATCAACCACTATTATCCAACTACATTTTGTTTCTAAACACATTTATTTTTTGCATGCATTTTAACGAAAGATAAAGATGGCTACAATATACTAGAGGATAGTTATCTATAGTTTGATTTCATGACCATGATGGCTATGTTGACTTCCATCTTCTGCAAAACATAGTTAACACCCATTTTGAAAAACCCAAAATACTCTACAAAAAATGTGTGTTTTTGTCTATCAACTACTATTTTGTTGGGTTTTCTTTTCTTTCAATTTTACAACAGAATGTTTATTGGCCTTTGCCTTCACATTTTAACAAAAGAAAAAGATACATAGAATACGCTATAGGAAAAATTTGTCCATTTTTTGGTTTCATGATTGTAATGGCTATGTTGAATTGCATCTTTCGCAGTACAAAGTTGAAACCCTTTTTTGACAAACCAAAAATACTCTACAAAAATGTGATTTTTCATCCATCAACTACTATTTCTTAACAAGTTTTTAACAAAAGAAAACCCAAGGAAAATAAGGGCGTTGTCTTCTCTCGGCCATCAACCAATCTATGGTTTGGTTTGACGTTGGTGCTAGCTATCTTGAGTTACATATTCCATAGAAA